>VUJU01003118.1:0-29154 GCA_009835225.1 Aphis craccivora | reverse complement strand
TGGGGGGGGGGGGGTGTTCGATAGGGGAAGTTTTACTGTATATTAAATAAAACTATTCGTTTACTTGCATATAGCTTATTGTTTTGACTACTAATAATAATGTCTTATGATAATATGATTTATATCCGGTTTCACCATTTGGGGCATATGCAGCTATGAAAATGTTTAGTGTAGGTACAAGTGGCTATAATTTATGACACATTTGAGAAAACTCATGAGGGTTGATCGTGTTCAGATAGTGTGAGCTTATACCTATTATTAGTTTTTATTAAAATTATAGTTTCATATTATTCATAAAAAGTACACTTTAGCACGACCAGGTT
Organism: Aphis craccivora; assembly: GCA_009835225.1. Classification (NCBI taxonomy): domain Eukaryota; kingdom Metazoa; phylum Arthropoda; class Insecta; order Hemiptera; family Aphididae; genus Aphis; species Aphis craccivora. Next base: position 28,831 of record VUJU01003118.1, on the reverse strand, counting down.
CTAAAATTACTAAGTATATGCACGTATATTATACACACGGAGTGTATATATAAATAATCTTTTATTTAAAAAAAAGTTAAAATTCGTTATTCTAGAAATCTAATTTATTCGGTAAAGCTTTGATTTTTATTCGCGTTTTAAGGTACAATAATGAACAAAGTATTGTCATAAAAGATTAATCTTTTTTCACAATTTTTGTTTAACAACATAATTAATAATAATAAAAAAAAACTACATATACCTATACGTTCAGTTAAATGTTTTTTTTACGGTTTTTTTTATTATATATTGTGTATTGTATGGCTATTGTTAGCTGTAGGGTATAGACTGAAGAAAAAATATATAGCTGCTGGCCATGAGTAGGTAGATGTTGTTTTGATAAAAAAAATAAGTTTTGTTTGAAATATGAAAAAATCAAAAAAAAAAAAACATATGTGCGTGTTGTGATTATTTGGTACCTTAACGTACGTGATGAAAACAATTGTAAGCATGATGATATACAATTGTTATTTTAGAAATCAATAGTAATATAACTTTACGTCGATAAAGAAATTGTGTTTATTAACATATAGACAGTTATTAATTATCAATATTAATATCTAACTCAAAACTCGATTCATATAACAAAAAAATTCTTAAAAAATTAATGATATGTTCATGTTGTAGTACTAAATAAAATGAACACCACAATAAAACTGTTTATTAATTATTTAAATAAATATTAGATTTAGATTTCAAAGTAAAATAAAAAGTAAACGTTTTTTTTTTTTTTAAAGAAAATTTTTGTTATGATATTATTATAAACTAGATAATACGTTTAAACCATCCGGCATCCCTAATATAAAATCCTTGGAACGCCTTTAATGTATATATTAATTTAGTTATTTATCAAAAAGTGATATTACAAGTTTTTAAAAAAAAAATATTTCGACCATTTTTAATACAAAACTAACATCAAAAAAGTATTACCAATTCTTGTTGAATTTTTATAAAACAATTTATGACATTAATTTGAATACAGCTAATTAAAAAATGTAAATGTAGTACTAATTATGTTAATTATTTTAAAAATCCTTTAAAAATAAAACAATAAAACAAAGGAGTATTTAAATGCGCAATAAAAGATTAATATTATTCCATAATATTTAATACATATAATATATATTATGTTTAATGAAGTACCGTATCGTTTAAAATGAAAATTAAGATAAGTATAACAGATATAAGTAACAGTGTAACACTATTTATAAGACACTAAATAACTAATATTTTATATTTTAATAACGCTGCTATACATATTGCATACATAGGCGCCCGCAGAAATTATTCTAGGAGGAGGCTATGTTAGGATTTGTTGTATAATAAATAGTAATTTATCTTTTAACATTCAATATAAAACATAGTTTTGAAAAGCCAGGGGGGCAAATGCCACAGCTTGCCTCCTTCTGGGCGCCTATGATTGCATACTAATTTATTACTAAACTCAATTTTGTAATCTATTTATAATATATATCAATGTGTATTAGATTATATACAACTATATAGATTCATAGTTTAGTTATGTATTTTGAAATATTAACAATAAAAAAGTTAAAAAGTTTTTGAAACTAAATTTGTTTGTTTTTTTGATTTTTAATTATTTTAATTGTATAAAAGCGTTTTCATAATAATGTTTATTTATTTGAGTATCATAAAAAAATACACATAATTTATTAAAAAAAAAAAATAATGATAATTTCTAAGTATAATATAATGTTTGAAATTTAAAGGTAAATGACTGCAGGTTTTATCATTGACGGTAATATATGATAATTAATAATATTATAATTATATATACAAATGATACATTGAGACATCAGGCATATACCCGGAATATTATTTACCTAATTCGTATATATTTTTATCAATAATATTTATTTATAATAAATTTATTATATTTTATGATCAAATATTTTTTTATTACTATTTATTAAAAAGTTATAAAAATAAATTGTTATATAAATTATACCAACATGGCTATTAGTCGTAAAAAATAAAGAAGATTATTATTATTCATATTAAAGTATGTTTTATGTACGAAACCAAGTTAATATGTATTTATTTATTTTACGGCCCTGCAGTGAAAAAGAAAGTAACATAGTATTTATACGAAGATCATATTATATTGACAACTCAGCATTATCCGCATCATCAGTCCAGTGAGTCCACTATAAAACCATGGGGCCATGGCATATAAGTATAGAGATTTATGTGTGAGTGCAGATTTTAATAAAAACTGGAAAATGTTTGGTTATTGTTCTCGATACTTTGTGCACTGTCGCGCAAATAGTTGCAGGTGGTTAAAAAAATATAACGTACGGTAACGTTTGTCTGCTGTAGATAAATATATAGAAACACGCGCGTGAACAATATTATACTTTGTGTATACTGTATATATGTTCCCATCATCAATTTATGATTTTGCGCAAAAGTGTCATATGTTGTTTATCCACAAAGATGAGAATATAAATCTCAGTCACACATGCAAACTAACATTTACAATATACTTATAAAACCATTTTATTTATTAGTGATTTTTTTTAGAATACATTCAATGTGTGAATTTCTTGTTACTTTTAGAACATTTAAATCCGAATCTTGATTTTAAACCTTCAAATTTAAAATATAGTACCTATTTAATCTAAAAATTATCAAGAAAATACTAATAAAATATACATTATTATTGTAGTTTACATACTATCTACAATTTAAGACTAATTACTATATTATTTTTAGATTTAGCCAGTATTGTCGATATAGGCAATACAAATAATATTGATGATTTAATGTACCTACTTACTGTAGTATAGCAATATATTAAAATCTTATATACAATATTTTATTAAATTATTTTTCTTTTATAGTAAAATACATACAGTAAAATTGGAAATATTGTGATTCTATAGGTCGGGCTATCCATTGATCACGACGTAAAAGTGTCCCAGAACAATAGAGGGACAGAGAGTAGTTCATCCAATAAATTAATTGGATCAATTATCCAATTTTTCTGGATTGTCTTGTGATTTGTGCAACTAAACGTAACAAACAGTAAAATATATGAAAAACATCATATATTATATAGTGTATCATGTGTGTTTATACTCAGCGTGAAAATAATAAGACAATTATTTGAGATAATTTACTATACATTTAACTTTTATGTTTATATACAACTCATAATTAAAAAAAAAAATTATAATTTTAAGTATTTATATGCAACGAATTAATGATAATGACTATATTAATCTATTTGCAGTATTTGAAATCTTCAATCAAACCATATATATAGCCATATAGGTACCATACATCTATTTACATTTTTAATAATTATTATATAAAATATTGTATAGGTACATTTTTTCAACCCGAAAATTACAAACTATATATCTACCATATCCAATGTTGTTATTATCTAAAATAATATATACAAATAAACTGTTCGCATTTTTTAGTGTTTCTATGATGTGACCGTACAAAGGCATCCCAAAGGTTATATACATATATATATATATATATATATATAACCTGTTTCATAAGGGCAGTGTCAAAGTTTTAACTAGAACGTCAAAACTCTGAATACATTTACATCTCTATAAGAGAAAGTAAGCAGTATGAGAATTGTTTTCACAAGGGACTAGAGGAGGGGAGGGTCATCGGTTTAATTAAAAAAGAAAAAACATAACAGTGTTATATGTTTTCAACAATAAAATATATGCCATTATAATTTAGTGGACAGGTGCACTTACTTATGAGTTAAGTACACAAATATAAATACTTAAATACCTGCCCATTTGAAATATTGCATATATTATTATGTATTATTATTTTTATTATCGCAGGTATCTATATCTTCGTGCAGACTCGATGGTGAAGAGTGAATGGTGAATATATGGGTGTATACATACATACTCATATATTATTTACTGACTCGAGACTCTTATAATAATATATAGGTAGTGCGCGTTAACTCTTGTTTCATAAGCCTATATTACATTGTAATTTATTACAATGTATAAAACTCATTCTGTATTGAATAGTTTTTATTTCTTAATATATTATATAGGTATCAGGTAGACTATATATAGACTAGGCCACCTATATAGTTATACATAAAGGTATAGAACATAATATTATTATTATAAAGACAGCAACGGCGGCGAATGAAATCCATGAACGTCTCTCTATCTTTCGTACATATAGGTACGTGTATATTATTATTATTATTATTATGATAGAGCAATCGCATTTGACACGCATATATATATATATTATATTTTAATACGTGTACACCTTATAATATTATATAATATATATATATATAACTTGGAGGAATTCGGTTGGCCCGAGCTAGGTCGCGCCCGTTCATACGTTGCAAGTGTATTATATATATATCTCATGATATTACATGTTGAAAAACATATCTATAATATGCGTACGATCACAACTCCTTCACTGCACGGGTACATATTATATACGAAGGTAATATATTACACATTGCGCGTCTGTGTATATGACGTTAGGACGAAGGTATACAGAGTGATTGAAAACTCATTATAGTCTGCCACGAATTAGTTCCCGCTACAGCAATGAATCATCAGCTAAATTATTATTATTATTGTGGGTACGCGCTGGGTTTAAATTATATATACATGTAACACTAGAGCCGTGGGCGGACTGGCCTGCACGGAGACAAACGAGCGATTGCCTCCTATCGGCCTCATTGATGTATAATCCAAGTCATATTTTATATAATATATATATAAGTATCTTTATAACAAACATGCCAGCAATGATGGTCGTCGATCCTAAAAAAATATTAAGTATTATACCTACACTCGGCTCCAATGTATTAATTATGTAACGCGGAGTCCGAAAAAATTAGTACGACCACCAAAAGTGTTTAATTTTTATTATATTTTTAAAAGTATTTACAATTTGTAAATAGTATAAAAGAATATAATAATAGTATATATAATATAATATAATATAATACACAGGTACCTATTAAGTAAATCATTTTCTGAATGATAACTATAACGAAGAACGAGCTAGGCTATATCCAGCAATAGAAACCTCAAACTCGGGGTAATTATATACATGATGTGATCAAGGACGACAATTACGCATACCTATATCAACAACTTGCCGGCAGGGGAGGAATTAGATTTTTTTTAATACACAACTACTATGGAGATCTTCCCATCGACATCTCTATATTACACATTAATCGACTTCTTCAATTTTTAAACAGTTATATTGAATTTGTATTTCGTTTGATATCAATGTAAAATGTATTATAAATATAAAATCATAAAGAACATAGACAGAATAATTCTTATAAAATAACACACAATATCCGTATCATATAAGATAAATGAAACACAATATGTGAGCTTAAATTAAATAACAAAAATAAAATCTCATACTCAATACTTGATAATAATATTGAAGTAGAATGTAATAGGGGCTGGATTTAGCTCCAGGCTTCCTCTTAATAAGATTTTTTTGCATCCAAATATAAAACACAATATAATATTTGCAAAAAAATTTAAATCATACCTTGAATAAAAATTTTCTATTATTGATATAGTCATAAGTTTATAAATAAATGTTATTATTAATAACTAATAATATATATTTAAATATTATAAATGTACACAAGTGAGTAGGTAGCGAGCTAACAAATATAAATTTAAAATCGGTTATTAAGAACTTGTTATTTTTTAAATAATGTTCCTACCGGATTGAAACGTTCACTTAATACTTTATGAGCATGAGGTAGATATTTTAAATGAATTCGAAACGATTTAATGCAATTTATGCCTAATATTTTATATAATTTGTGCACTATCAAATCCTATAAAATCTCTTCGTTGTCATCGATGATTGAGGTACACTTTATTATGAAAACGTACCTAATTAGTATATATTATAAAAAATATTTACTTTATTTAAAAATTGCCTTTGAATAAACTGCTGAAAAATAAATAATGAAATAATTTAAATATCTTTAACTATATTATAGTTATAAAATTCTTCATTTTAACATTATTTACTGCAAGTATGTGAAAAAAGTTAGAAATTCGTGCAAGAAAAATTAAATGTTGACATTATTTTAGTACTTCGACACAAAGTCGTTTACTAGACATTGTATCGTCAAGTATCGTGAGTGACATACTTAGATCATTGGACTTTACTCAATAGTAGTTGGAAGTGTCGAGGCGAAGAAATCTCGTAATGTTATATAATATAATAAAAATCTTATTTATAAGTTCAGTACATAGGTATGTATATTATGACTGTACATAATATCTAAAAAATGCAATTTACTACTTATATTGCCTATCACATCTTAATTAAGTACCTACCTATTATAAAATCAATTTTGAACATTAGCTTAGGTTTTCGTTAAACAGACCACCCTGTATACCGGTGTACCGCAACGACATTACATAATAATATATTTTTAATATATATAAAGCGACAATGTGTACAATGCATTTTTTTTTTTTTTTTTGTTATACCGATTGAGGCGGCGGCCGAGCTCAGTCATCGGATGAAGGAGAAACGAAGAAAAGGAAAAAAATACAACGCACACTAATTTAACAATAATATATATATATATATATATCCAACGGTGGTAGGTCGCATACGCGGGCGATGGTTGATGGAGATAGAAATGCCAAGGTGGGTACCTCTATATACCCAGAGCACACGGTCGTACACGTACGCTAGTAAATGATGATAATAATAATAATAATAATATCATAACGACGAGTAACACCCGAAACGATGACTGCGTAGACGACTGCACACACCATACACCTATTTTGTATAGGACGACGACGACGACAACGACGACGGGTCTTGTACGTGCGTAAGTCTGTCGGGACGACTGCGGCGAGCGGACTGCTACGCGACTGCCGCGCAGACATGGCCTCGACGCCATTTTGGAAATCATCGAGGTTCTCCGCACGTCCGTCGGCCCCGGTCATTACGCGTTCACACACACACACACACAGGCGCGTTGTATAACGTTATTATATAGTTATTATATATCATATGTGTACCTACCCGACCGATCGCTTAAGAACGAAAATCCTCCTCAAATCGTATATTACACACACACACACCATACGTCGTGTATTTATGTGTACAAGTACGCCCATGATGCTGCAGCTATATAATACGAGGCCTATACAGTACGCCGCCGCCACCGCCGGTTATTAATCTAAATATGCGTGTCCAAACCATCATCTCTCCGTTATACAGGTATAATAATAATGTGAGACTCACGTGTGTCTGTGAGACCGTTCGTACGTGGAAAGATTATTATTATTATTATTATTATTATAATATATACGCTATAGCCGTATAGTATATTATATAGATATACACGGGAAAACGTGTGCGCATATATATTATAATTTCTTTATTAACGTCGTCGTGATTGTTGGATATTCTAACGTAAGCGTAATATACCTATATCGTATTGCGTGGTATTATTATTATTATACGGGATGATCCATTTATCAACTGCCCGACACTGTACACGACGGGAAAATATCTGTTGTGCTGTAGGTATACTGCAGGCATCATATTATACTGTTATATATTATAACGAATATAGTTTATGTTGACCAATCGCAGTTGTATATAGTAAATTTAACTGAAAATTTATTGATGCCACTTATTTAGGTACCCAGAGCCTTATACACTATAGGTCTACCTACCCACGATTTTCTTCTATTAAAAATACCAATCAATATATAACACGCCTGCACCGCGGTATGGAGTTTTCATATTATTCATTTCAAATCTATTAGACGGTTGTCTATGATAGGGGATGGATAATAAAGGTATGATGAGTTTGCGAGTTTGAATCATCTGTCTAGCGATATATTTTATGCTTTTAGATCACTACTGGTAAACTACCAGTTGGTCGGTGACCAGCGGCAAATTTTCCATTTCGATTTTAGTCGTTATAATATATTGATGTGGACTCACTATATAATAGGACCAGTTAACTAGAATATTTTGATCCTTATTCCCCCCTAAATTAACTTTAGTCTTTAACTACATATTCCATAATAATTATACGCTCGTGTTCTAGATTTTGAACACGTCGGAAGAGTCCAGATTGTCATGCAGAGATTCTCATCGGGATATTAACTTTTATTTCCATGTTTATTTTATATAATATCGAAGTATCCAACTGCGATTTTAGTAAAGGTTTGGTACATTTATTTATTTATACGTACAAAACAACGTTTTTATAAGTATTCTGTTCCGATTACAAAATTTAAAAAGTAATAAAACCCACTATGATAAATACTACAAAACTAGAAAACATAAAAATCTACTTGGAAAATTAGCGTATATAGGCGTGTACAGTCAAATGGATCACTCCGTATAGGTCTGTATTATATTGTTTATAGTTTCCCCGCTGTGGCGCGGTATGTGAGGTATCTACATATATTTAAAGTGGTATCCTGTTTAGCGGTTCGTGTAAACGAGAATAAAATAAAAAAAAAACCGCGCACGAAAAATAATCACCATCCGAAATTATATACGTGTTCGTCTATAATATAATGCAATGGGCTTTTTAGAGAGAGCGAGAGAGATTGAGGCGGGGGGGGAGAGGTCGTCGTGCGGGCGCGTAGGTACACACTTTAGAATAAAGATATTATAATATATTATATGTTGCGGGCAAAGTAATAGCTATAGAAAATCCGGGCGTATTCTGTGTACACATATAGAATTAATTTTACACTGCAGCGTTTGCCGGACAACTCCTCTGATTTGAATTATCGCCCAAGCATTAAACAAGTCTCGGAGAAACAAAAAAAATAAAATAAACGTATAGATACTGTGCACACGATCGGAAAAAATTCACCACACACACACACACACACACGCGCGCGCGCGCGCGCGCGTTTGGACGTTTCAATAACGAATCTGTCGATTTATATAGGTAATCAAATTAAAAAGTACCTTTACCTTATTAGTTATTTGAATCGTTTGGAATTCTTTATTCAAGCTTCAATCATTGTAATCGACGTGTCAAAATTACATTATAAATTACATTACAATAATTTTTTGATCTTGTGCCAACAGACGTTTGAACAGATTCATTAAATTATCTAATAATTACGTCCTTACACGTATTCAGGGTGGTGGAGGGATCAAGGTTCGGGATACTGGATCCTAAAAAATAGGTATATTATTAAGTTTTATTCAAGGCGTATAATATCACCAGTGACGGACTTAGGTAAGTAATGAAAAATATGAAGTATGAAATATTTAATAATATATATATGGAAACTCGCTAAATGAGTTTCTGGACTCAGCCATTCATATTTTTTTCAAAATATTAAAACCGAAACTGGAAACTATTTGATCTAATAATAAATGATGTGTCTTAGTCTTGTGTGCTTTACGCATCGATTACCTACGGTAATAATAAGTAATAACTGTAATAATTATATCAGAAATGCGTACCCATAATATAATGACTATCAAAATGCAATATTCGTGTATTTATTTTTAATGTATATTATATCATCGTTTTGTAATTATTAAAAAATACGAAAAATAATTAATAACAAGAACAGAAAGCAGGGAGAAGCTTTTCATGATTTTAAACAAGGGCTACGAACAGCATACCTATTTGTACATATTTTTTATTTATCTTTAAATATTGTTTTCTAAAAGTTCCCTTTCAATACGAGTATTTCGTTTAAAATAAAAATTCATAGTAACAATTTTCACTATGAACTTTTTAGACGGATATCTAATTAATTCATAGTCAATTTTATAGAATTTAATTTTAATCAAAATTTTTATAAACGAAAATGTCGACCTAACGTTGAATAATTATTTTATTGAACCCTCTTTGTAATGTTTTCAAACTGGAACGTTTTTCATAAATTCTGCACCACTGAATATCGCATAAGCTTTGTTTAATTATAACTACCATTACATTTTGTTTATAATATTATATTACAATTAATAACATTATCTCATAATTAATCTGTTGTTTTTTGTATTAATGTTGCATTTTAACAAATTTCAATTTGGAAATTAACTATGTTTTTGTATTTTAAACATTGTATAGTATTATTAAATAGATTATAAGGATAATATACCAAAAATCTATTTTTTATATATATATAAACAGCACCACTCAAACACAATTAATGTTTATAATGTCAATAATTTCGATGCATGGTTAAACTTCAAATACAAGTCACAATTTAAATTTTAAATACAGCGAGCCTTAATTTTTTATATTATATTTTATGTTATTCGTGAGCGGATTAGCGGGTTAGCGGAAATAAAATGGGACAAAAGTGGAGAGAAACTAAAAATGTTTGACTCCTTTTATGAAAAACATTCTGCACGTGCTTGGAGGTATGTTTAATTATTAACAACTTTAAATAACCCTAAACATAAGAAAAACGATTTCAAAAACCTATTGGCACATAACCTGTGGCTGCACAATACTTGAATTGAAAAAAAAAGAAACATTGTTTGAAACATTAGAAAGGATTCTTACACTGAATAAATTGTTTTCAGAAAAAAAAATGAGATGTATCGATCCATCTGTGTGCCGCTTCGTCGATTTGTCGGCGCTTATACGCCTATATTATTCGATTAAGAGTCGATGTGTAGATGTAATTACAATATTGAGATAGCAATATAGATAACAACATACTTCTTGCATTTTTTCAATGCGGAATACCAATATTTATGATCTTATTTATACATTGATTAGATTGTTGTTGATTATATTATATAAATAATATAGTGGTGAAACTATAAAGCCTGCGCATATTATCATAGTAGTTAGTATGTAATTCTTTGTGAAGGAAGTTACATCTTTGCTATAGATATTTTTTTCTTAATTAGGTAGGTATAACGCCATACAATTGATAACATTTTAATATAACCATTTGTCGTCGTACTACCGTTACAAGATTCGCTATTTTCCATATACTACCTATATTATTGGTATCATTATATAATCAACATAATCGTATAATGGGCAACACTATACCAATATTATGAAACACATTTTATATAGGGCGCTCAGTCCTACTATTTTTTAAATAAAAAAAATGCATTTAATCAAATGTGTACCTAATATTAGGTATTTCTTCAATACAACACATAACACATTATATCAATAAATAAAAGCGGTATACATTGTTATGACTCAGTATAAATATCAAAAAGCCTTTTTGTGACTGCACACCATTTTTTGTGTTTCGAGTACAACTAAGTACTAAAATTGTTACCTTACCTGTACGCAGCACCTGCAGATGAGGGACGGACGCCACCGCCGCAGCAGTATTTAGTATAAATTACTGCTTGTCCTTGTCGAATTAATAATAATATGTATACTATTGTATATCCACCCATACCTATACACGCGTTTTTTTTACAACAACAATAAAACGTGTAATTTATCATTCATATATTACTATATAATATAAAAGCAACCCCTAACTGCAGTCGAGGACCATTTTCGAAAAGATAAAATGATTACAAACCCCCGCTGGACCACAATATTTTTTTAATTTGTATTATTGTTGTTAAAAAGTAGTAAGTACCCAAATAAATAACTATATTACATATCTTGATCTTAACACGAATCACTATTATATATTATATACGGTATACGGTTTATTTGTTTATACTATAATAAATCATCCAAGTTTTCAGTGTACCTATTTTTGAGTAAACACATAATTTTTTACTAAATTAATTATACTAATATTAAAAGAAACAATAGTTAATTTTGTTTAAACACCACAAATCTATTTTATCTGTGTACAAAGAAATAATATATAATTTAATCATGTTAATTGTAAGTAACACTTTAGCGTTTACTAGTAGGTATTATAATATATTTTTCGTCATTTTTATAATGATATTGGAACTTTTATTACTTTCAGTATAGTTCAATACTCAACTATTAGAAAATTTGTTTTTATTTATAAATTATCTATATGAAAAATAAAAAAATATCAGCTATTTATACTACGATTACGATAGCTATACTATTATAGCGGCAACTGGCAAGTGTACCAGTACATCTCGCTGATGGATACTGAATTTACTTGCACTTCTCCAATATTGTACGAAAGCAAATATTTTTTCAGCCTATATTTATACGTCTACTGGTAGTTCAGCCATCGCGTTAACTGGAGACAAACTTCTATAATTATGGTAAGCTATTGGCCCGTGTAAGATAACGGCCGTATAGTTACTGTTTGTGTTACTGAGTAGTGTGGTTGTTTATATTGTTTAAAGTTACGTGAAAAAGTTAGTGATGAGTCTAGAGCGCTGATTTGTATGCATTTACATATTTAATCAAGTTGGTCGTATGTTACACTAAGCACAACGTGTTTGTATTTTGGCATTATGACGCTGTGATTAAAAATATATGAAACTTTTTGAATTTGCGTATTTCAATCATATTTAGTTGTTATGTTTGACAATGTCTACCACACATTTAATTTTTTGGGTCATTTTTCATATTTTATATAGCTTATTAAGCAGTTTATAGTTAACATAATTTGGGTAACGGTTTCTTATTGCATATTTGGTTTTTTTGTACAGTTCATATATTATACGCGCGTATTATAACATTGTCGATGGGAGCAAGTGGTGCAATGAAGAAGGACCCTGGAACTCTATTGGCGATATCCTTTGAGTTATCAAAAAAGAAAATAGCAAACATTTTTGGAAAAAATTGCTCTCGGATTTTCGGTTTTCTCATCTGCGACCGAATAAATCATGACGCACACGTTTTTAATAATAAAACGTTACAAGTATAAGTGTGCATAGATAAAATACCAAAAAAAAAAAAAAAACCGAAACCGTGCACGTACACACAATTCACGAGTTGTGTGACATGTAAATTATCGCGTATTAACACGGGCAGCCGCAGGACACATATTGCGCATAAAGGATAGATACGGCGCGCGTGAAATTCACCGACGGCGACGCGCACGTATAATATATCTCATTATTCTCATATAATATTTTATACCAGGTATGTGACGTGTATCTACCACCTACCTACCAACATGGTATAATATTATATTTGTGTACCTATGCCCGGGGCACCGTTCCGCGGGTATAATTATTATTATCGCCGTGAAGGTACCTATCTAAATAGTAAATACTATTATATACGTACTTGTCTCGCCGCGCGCCGTCCGTCCATCCGCGAATTAATATTAACGTCGGATGAAATTTTCAATGCCTCGTTCGTACGTTACTCCGCCCGTCGTAGTTAACCATTACATTAACATCTATAATAGAATAAATTATTGGTGGGGTTTTTGATGTATTATTAATATTATGACGTGTTGGGAAAATTACTCTTTTTAAAGTTTTGAAATTAAACTATAGGTATACATTAGTCGTTTGTTACAGTGCAGAGACTTAATACATTCCTACATGTTTTGGAAAGCAAATATAGGAAAAATCTTACTCGTCACGCGTTTGTGCGTTTATATCGCAATGTGCAGGTTTTAAAATTTAAAAACGTTTAGTGCATGTTTTACATGTTTTTTTCTTTAGATGTAGATGTCTTTACAATATTGTAAATACCTAGTTCATAAAAATATTTAAAATATTTTATTTACAAGAAAAATCTAACTTATTGTAGAAGTAGAATAAATTTCATCTTTTTTAAATGTACCTATATATTTGTATATTTTAAGCTTTTATACCCCAGATTGTTTAATTTTAAATTGGTAATAATAAGATTAATAACATTATTGATCTATACATAATTATAATTTTAAATTATTATGCTATTATATTATATATACATATTACCTATGTATAAACGATTTTCTTTTTTTCTTTTATAATATATGTATACCTATATAGTGGGTGGGTGTGTTTATAGTTTATACACAAGCATATGCTTCGCCTATCCCCCCAAATTAGGCTTATGGTTCACAGTAGCATACCTGTAGTTACAGTAAATTATAAGAACACAACTGTGAAAAAAACAAGGACATTCAATTAGCGTTTTCGCGCATGTTTGCGTATCGCTTTTATTTCTTCACTTCAATATTTCATTGATTATGTTTTTCACAACCATTTTGTTTCGCTGTTTATAACTATTTAATACGCTTATTGCTCATGCAGCGTTTGTATAGTAAGTGATCAATAATAACCCTACGTGTTCAACGTCCAACTATGTTAAATATGTATGTTAAATAACTTACTATATTAATTTATAGTGGTAGGTGGAATTACGTGACAATTTGTAACACGTATTATCGTCTATTATTATTTTCAGCTCAAAAACATGTATCAGATGAAACCCTGAAATTTTTAATCTCGTCCCATTTATTAATTTTTCAACATAAAAGAGATATGCCGCTAATTCGTTAATAATTTACGTCATCAGCAGGCGAGACCATTATAATGTTCAACGTTGAAGAAACGCGTTCTGCTTCACCTGTCGGTTCTTTCCTATAATATACGGCTGATCTAGTTTCCGCTATTGATTTTGATGCTTACCTAAGTTTTTAATTTTTTTCATCCTTCGCGTGTATAATGTTTATATTTCAACTTTTTTACGTTAAAAATGAAACAAATTAAACTCTGTGGGAAAACGTATTTATGTAGTCGTCGTATTTTCTTTTTTCTTTTTTTTTTTTTAATAAGATTCCTGGGAACGCCTTTTACGCCGACGAAATAATATACCTAGGTTTTAATTCATAATTTTCAAAACTATCACACGAATGTTATCTTCTATGATATATTGTTAATGACACGCACATAATATATATTACCTATCTTACTGACAACCAATGCTATTAGTTATTATATATTCATAGCCATCTAAATTTTAATATTACTTACTAGTTAGACTCATACATATTTTCAATTGTGTATTTGAAGCATATATATTATATGTATCAGGTACCTATTATACCTATATATAATGTCATCATATAATCACAAATAATCTTGTGGGTTATCAGTGGAGACTTACCTATTAGTCTCTAAATATTTCACTTCCACCCATTTTATATAGGGACGGGAGATCAGAAAATTTAACCTATGTATTCAAAACATAGATGTTTTAAATACTTATATAATGTCTTAAAAAATGTAATGAATTTATGAATAAATGATTTTTATTAGGGGCAAGACTCAATAAGACTCCCTCCACCATACGCAAAAGTCCTTAAAGCAAATACTTATATACAAAAGCTGTATACTACTATCGTGATATTAGCTGTTATGATTGTGTTTTACTATACTTATTAAAATTGTGTTAACAACTGCACTTGTTTTTATATAACAGCGATAAAAAATTTAATCTAATACATGTGAACACAAACAAACGAAATACATTATACTTTTAGAGTAAAAACATTTAAATATTTCGGAGACAATAACCTTATCGGAGTTTGTATTATTGAAAATATTTTTTTAACTGTAGGTATGAATACAGTTGCTTATAAAAAGCACAAAACCCGTCTTTTTTAATATTATTTTGAACAATTGTAAATATTTTTATTAACTAATACTTTAAATAATGTTAATGTGGTTTGTTTTCCAAAAACTGTTCTCTTACACTGAGTTGTACGAACATATTCAATGGAATCCATTAATTATTTTTTTGAAAATTAAATAAAAATAAATAAATACTATATTTACTTTTGTTTTTTTTTTATTATGGACGACAGTTTTTAGCAATCATTTAACTAAAAAATATATACTAAGTATTTAAGTTATATTATTTTTTTTATATGTAAATGAATTTGTGTATTAAATTATATAAGCTAATGGAATCGTTAAACCGGTGGAATCGATAAAACTCTCTTAATTTGTCCCCTACCCCAACAGCCCTAAATGTAAGCCACTGTTAAAACTACCTATTTGTTATCAGGCACGTCCAAGTCGTCACTCTTCAGACTGTTTTTTTTTTTAATCAGACCGAAAAGCGCCTCCCATCGAACAAAAAAGATAAGTCACAGTACAATCACGTGTTTTGCTTTTGAAACTTTTAGAAAACTTTAAAGGTTTTTAAACAAGTTTAAAGGTATACTTCATATGTTATGAGGCAAAATACGTATCTATATGTTTAGTAATTCAGTATAGTTTGTACAATGTTTAATGCATCGTAACAATACATTTCAAAGTCGGTGCATGTGTATAATGATTTGCGTTGTACACTTAGATTATATTACACAATCAACAATGGCAGTTGACAGCGTCGGTCGACATAATAATTTATCATTATATTAAGTATATGGCCGCCGCAGTAAAACGTTTTCATCCGGCTTCTGAACTCAACGTGTTATTATATCTTATAATAATATACCTAATAATATCTTTGTGAGAATATACATTTTACCGCGATATGTGAACTATACCTCCCTGGCTAACCTATTACGATGAACTTTTATGTGACGGATTTATGACTTGCGCTAGTTATTTTTTTCTAACCTGTCTTTACAGTATTAAAAAAATAAACACATTTGCAATTTATGCAGACCAGTGTATGTGTATATCTACATTTTAGTTTTGTATATTACCGTAAACATAACTTTTAAGTATCTACCACCGACTGTATAAATGTATAATAATATAATATACATTGTAAAGTTATAAAATATTTTGAAGTTATGACCTGATCGTACGATAAATACGTCATACGAGTTAGACGTAAGTACTTTGAGTAAAAGTACCTAGCTACTATACTATTATAAAGATACTAATAAACTATATTGTATGTTTTTTGAGTAGGCGAGTACCTATATATTATAGTACCTACCTACATATTATATACAGTATAAACACATATTATTCAATTCACATAATATATTATATACGGAGTATATACACAATGCCATAAATCGTAGTTATTGCTAGTTATTACTTATTCACAATATTATACATAGGTATAGGTACAAAAAAAAAAAATGGTAAATCAATTATCACGGCAGCTACCACGGCCGCCAAAATAATTAAAAGTTATTGTACATTTATAATATGTAATAATGATATGTACCTGCCATGCCAACTGTTTCGGTTTCGTAGTCTAGTTTCTACATACATTCGAGGTCGTATTATATTATTATGCACTATAGTTATTATTGAGTACCTATTATTATTCATTTATTCCCAAACAGTGAAAATTGTTTAAAAAAAAAAAAAAAAACACAATATAAGGAAGAGGGTTAATTTAAATTTAGGTTTAAGGACAGATATTTTAAAGTTGTTTTAATTGTTATATTTGACGACTGAACTTTGAAACGATTAATAAGTTTGGTAAAATGTAGATACTATCATTTGTTTTTATTTGTTCAAGATTTTTTAATATCGATTACAAATAATTTTAATACTACCTTATAAGTTTATTAAGTGAAGAAGTATGTTAAATAGATTATAAAATTCATAGTTATATCGTTGTTGAACAAAAATAGAAACATTATACATAATATTAATAGTAATACATATTGAATCTAACATTAAACATACCTATATACATTTCAGTTTAATATAAAAAATTTAAATATAGATAGGTAGGTATATAAACAAAAACCGTTATTTCTAATTTCATGCAACGGTCTGAAAAAGAAATCTCTTTCATTCAAAAATGAATGTGTAGAAAATGTCGTTAACATTTATAATTGTTTCTATTCACCCCATTTTATGGTAAATCATTTAGTATATAGGCGCGACGAGAAATCGTAATGGAAAACTAGCTCGGAATAGGTACGTTTTTCTTTTTAACATTTTTATACACGTTAATAACCAATTCATTATTTACTCGAGTATGTACCATCCACCCACCCTACCTATACAATATATAATGACCCAGCAAGTGTGGAAAGAATACTAGCTAGGAGTCTCTATACAACAATACAAAGAGTGTGTTATCGGTTCATCGAGTATAAACTGATATCTTTTTAATCTTTGTTTCGATGTATAAATAAATTGTAGCCCGTAGGTATATAATACATCGAAGATACTTTTTGTATAATCGTAATGGCTTCGTCCTTATAAAACTGCTTTACGATTCGACTCATTGCTTATATTAATTGATCTCAGACCCCAGTCGTTCCTTTTGTTCTTGTCAACACGACCATAGTTTTGAAAAAAATAAACGATTTTATGTTCGAAATCTACGCATCTATTGGTGATTTATTTGAGGATAATTACATCCACTTTCTATTTTCTTACCCTTCGTCGTACATATTTTTTTTCCGTACACACGCGTCAGTTCTCAAACATATAATCTCAATTTAATATCTATTTTTTTTAAATAGATTTTCATCGACATTAATAATTATATTGTTTTAAACAATGTGTATATCGTATATGATTATTTTTCGTAAACAACTCCACCCATTTTTTTTGTTCATCATACAGTCTATTAAGTGTTAATTTGCGTGGGCATACATCAGGTTTTTCAGAAAATAAAAATAATTTCTCAATACATTAAAGGTAGGTATATAATATGGGTAAATTACATATTATATTATTTATCCAGTCAAATCGTGTTTGTTCTAGTTCGTCTGCCCACTTACTATAAAATAGATAAAATACTTTTTTCTACACTCAAATCTTTCTAAAACTCTAAGATTTTAAAACTTATCTAATTATAGTAATTTGACTATTAAAATAATTACATTTTAGATTGTAATCGGAATAATGATTTTATAATGATGTGTGTTTTTTTTTTAGTGTCTATTATCACCTTTTGGAGCAGTAAAAATATTTAGATTTTTAACTTTAGGATGACTTTTTAAGCATCTATATAGATAATCATAAACTATTTGAACAAAAACTATTATAATATGAATTATAATTAAATAGTGGCACTTTATATAGTCATGTATAATCATAATAATTATGTGTAGACAATTACAATGATTTCAATTAAAAAATTTACTAATTGGGACAAACAGGGTGCCTAATGTCTATATAGCAATATTTTTTACAAAAAAAAAGCGGAACCGAGCATTATAAATTCAGAATTATGACTTAATTTTACCAATGGTATCTATAATATATATGTAGGTACCTACTCTTGTGTATAGGTACTAAACGTACTACAGATATACCGGGCATTTTCGATTTTCAAAACTAGTAATTGTGAAAAATGTCTAAATTAAAATTTGAAAAAATGTACTTACAAATTTGGTTAGTGGTAGGAAGAAGGTTAAGTTGCCTAAGTTATCACGGAAAATATTCTAGCGTGAATATAATAAAAGCATGTATATTATATAATATGAGCGCGTGCTGTACCTATGGCCCGCTCGACTTGATTTACCGATAAACATCGACGCGGTTTCATCGCATTCGATTGTATAATGTCTGTACACCACTACAGCAGTGAAGGGTATTTAAACTATAATAATATATATAGGTGTACGTCCAAGTACGCCAGTATATGTATTTATATAGTATATATACGGCGGGCTCAATCTCACGCGCAACAACGTTTTTCCGCCAGCAGGTACACGACAATCGTAATGTTCACACACGCCAAACCAAACGTGTAGGTATATAGGTACGCTGTACTCGTGTCACACAATATTGTTGTATTATACTCACATGGGTTTTGTAGGTAATAGGTACGGAGCGAAGGTTCCGTGTCAGACACGGCGACAGTGCACGATGCAGCCTGCACATTATAATATTGTATATAGGTATATGGATATAGTATATTAACGTATTATATATACGTATAGAAATCGAGAGAGAGAAATAGAAAATAAGATCTCGTGTGAAAAGACACTGTTGCAGGTGTATGATATATACTACAAGCATATGTATATATTATAATAAGAACGCACGAGCCGATGAATATAATACAGGTATGTGTCGTAGTCGTTCGTGTGATTCGTATCGCTATTTATATATTATAATACATCATCGCGAAAATATTTACACAGGTAATAACTAATGGTAAATAAATTGGACAAAACTATATTGTTTGTAGTCGAACATAACTGTTGTATAATATGCATTATACATATAATACGCAGAGAATAATTATTGTTGGCGAATTTCAAACCGTCCCTGACGACACGGTTTTATCGTAATAATAATAATTATATATAAGTACTAAAATATACCTTAAAACGTTCGTTCTATACAAGCTTGGAAGCACATTTGCCCATTGCAGGGGATTCGTTATTACAAACAATTGTATTATGTTTTTATTGAAAATAACGACTTTGTAACAAAAGAATAGACTAGGTACTTAGAGGAGGGTCAATTTTTTCTCCCCTACAATGGCCTCCAGTCACAAAAACAGCAAAAAAAAAAACATGGAAAACCATTTAAATTAAACGAGCTTACACATATAGATTTTATAGATTTTAAGTAATTGAGTAAATGGTTATAATTTTAATAAAAACACTATGGGTCAAACTATTTTATGGAGAGATATTAAAATTATTAAAGTAACAAAGGAATTCCCAAATAGATTCTTTTATAAAACAACTTATGGGGGAGCAGATTTCCAAAAATTATAGATTTAAAGAAAACTAGAAATTTAAAAATAAAATAATCAAACATCAACTTGAAATTTGCATTTACTGAATAAGCTGGAATCACATGGATTAAAAAAAAGACTTAATTTCATTGTGTGAAGTAAAGTTTATTCAAGATATCTTACCATAATTTTTATAAAAGCTTGAACGTGTCTGAAATTAATAATACTAATAACGAATATACATCGAAGAAAGTTTTTTTATTTTGTTATGTTTGATTAATTTTTCGTTATTTTGATACATACATAAAAATAAATTCATTAATTTATGACAGGTAGTCATTATATTTATTTTTATTTTAATAATAAAAGTTTTTAAGTAATTTGATTAAATACAACAGTTAACTGATTTAATGATATTTTATTATAATACCTATACAATTATAATACTATTATAATAATACAATAATAAATCAAATTTTAAATTACTTATAAATAATATAATAATATAATATTATTTTTTAGTAATTTAAATTTCAACAGTGCCACGACTCAATTTATGGCATAAACATATTTAGGTATAACTTAAATTAAATACTACAATATTTTAATAAGTGGCCATCTAAAAATCAATATTTCTGTATGCAATAAAGTCACATCAAAATATAGCAGACTTGCACTTAATTAAAAAAGTGTAAATGGCCGCAAGTCTAAATTTTTGGGTTTAAGATTGAGTTTCATAATATTTGAAAAATTATTAATATGGTAAAGTATGATTGTAAGGATTTAAATGTTTAATTTTACATTCATAAATAAAAAACTTATTAAAATATCTTAAGTCCAAACTTCAAATTGATTTTTCTCAAAACTACAAATTTTGAGGTATGGCAGTCTTGTTCTAGAGGTGCGATATAATAATTTTAAATATCAGTATCTCTAGTGAAAACTTATTTTAATATACAAACACAATTCATTTTAAATAAACTATTTCGGTCTTTTAACCTTCATAATACTCTGCTGCAAGATGAGTATCTTAGGATTGATTTGTATTTTACTCAACTAATCGACTACAATTATACAGACGTTTATTAATAATCATATTGTCTGTATCATCAATATTCGTATTAAATTGAATAAAGTGAATACTTTGTACTAGTATACCTATAGTTATTACAAATGACAAAAAAAAAAAACTGTTACTTGGTATTTTTAAAAGACAAAATTAATTTACTAAATCGTAATGGCGTACCATTTACAAGTCA
The DNA here is from genome assembly GCA_009835225.1 of Aphis craccivora. Taxonomy (NCBI): domain Eukaryota; kingdom Metazoa; phylum Arthropoda; class Insecta; order Hemiptera; family Aphididae; genus Aphis; species Aphis craccivora. The sequence continues at coordinate 7,036 of VUJU01003118.1, read as the reverse complement.
TAAAATGTCATTTCCATTTTCAATTATAATTTTCAAATATAATCAGTTATGTATTTTATTGTTGGGCCTCTGAAGTTAAAGATTCTATACTATAGAACAGTAGTTTTCAACCTGTGCGTAGTGGTTTCCAGGGGCGTCGTCGGTTATTATCAAGGAAGCCGAGTTCGCAGTAAAAACTAAAAATGAAATTGTAATATTATAATAATATAATATAGTTTTTGTTATCTTTTTTTTTTTTTTGAGCCCGCTAAGTCCACGCACCATAACATGATGTGCACGCTCGTGTGTGTGGCGATAACCGTGAATTAGGTCTATAGTCTATTTATGTGTTTAAATATAGAGGAAGACTAAATACCAAAAAGAAAATGAGAATTACGCTTTAAAAATTTAATTTAACGATTATTGATAATATTATGCAACAAAAACGAGCACAGCTATCTCATTGAATATTAAAATTGTTATTATTGTATTAATTTTTTAATTGTAAAAAAATAAATCTCAAAAAAAATATTTCCCATTATTAGGTAATAATTACACGTTTATCATTAATTAATGAAGTTAGATTAAAATGATTTAACAATGTAAATTTTCATATGGGAGCCGTATATTTTATTTCAAAATCAAAAGGAGCCGTGGACCCAAAAAGTTTGACAACTACCGATATAGAAGATAAAATTAATAAAATATAATATACCTATTAGGTATACCTAATTCAAAGAAATAGTTCAAACATTTTCTTATTACTAGGTACTTTTTACAATTTGTAGAAAAAGAAAATAACTTTATTAATTAATAATTTAGTATGAAGTATACGTAGGTAGATAATAAAAGAAAAACGTTATTTTTTAGAAAATATTTAATAAACGTAAAATAATTTAAAAAAAAAAATTAGGAAATATGCAAAAATATCCATTCTAAATTTTCATTTTTGAACTCATCACTGCATAGAATGAATTTCCAGTTCGGTCAGCTATAAATCAAAAGTAAATATTATAAAAAAAAATATGTAACTCCTACAACTTTTTTTGCTTAGTTATTAGTTATTGTTTTTGTGATATTAATAGCCTTATAAAAAAAATGTAATTTGAATTACTATCACAGTACATAAGTTAGTACTTACCAACTATTAGTTAATTACGTACTGCATAATGTGCGTCACTCTACTATTTCTATTTGTTGTGTCTTGTGTACTATATAGCTGAATATACACAATTTTAGGGGCTGGGTATAACAGCGCAATATTAGAAGTATTTATAATACTATCAAACATTTCCTAATATATAATGCAGCTGATGCTGAACATTTTGTGTGAATTTTGACTTTTATTTTATATACATAAAAGAACCGCAACAATGACATAACATACACTAACACTTACGCGTTCAACCATAGTATGTATGTACCAGTGTTCATTTTTCGAGAGAACAATCAAAACACCTGCGATATGCGATGACCGAACAAATCTTTAGATTGGAATGATTACCCGAGCGACAGAATTGCGTCAAATCGTGTCAATTGTTCTGATTTTGCATGATACACACTGCGCTGCAGTGTAGGTACCTACCTATAGTGTCCAGCATAATACATTGCATATTGCATATATATATATCTAAAAATGCGATTCGTGATGACGAAAACATTGTAAATAGAAAATGACTTACATTTTTATAGATTGCCTAAAGAATATAATAATATAATATCTTTTATAATAAGTTTTACTATTTTAAAACTTATCATAACTATTTTATATATCATAGTCCCGCAAACATAAGTAAACGACTTAATTATTGTGTAAGTATGTATAAATAATCAATATACATAAGATAATAGTAATAAGTACATAAACATAAAATTTATTATACTTCCTCATTAATCATTATGTATCAATCAATATATATGGCAACAATTGTATTTCGTTGACCTATTAGCAATCCATTTGGATTATTTGGGATTGATAAGATACATTACTGCATTTTGTGTTAATGTGTGCGGTTCAAGACCCGTAAGCTAAGTAGGTACCTATATCATAATAATTAATAACGATTGATATTTTGAAAAAATACTATGTGAATTAATAGGTACTCATAAAAATCCATGTTTAAATTTTAATTATTAGTAAATTATCCTTTATACGCTTGTACCTATACAATTTGCAATTAATAAATGTGCAAAAAATAGTCTTTCTTTCGACCACACATAACTTTCCTTTTTCGCTATCGTATTCGTAAATAAAACGTCTTCGTAAAATACAATCGTTTCGATGGTAACACGCGTGTACGACATCAGCTCTTCGCGGCGTCTCGTCTGTTTGTATTCGTCGCCGGGGGCCGCGCGCAATCAATGTACCTCCATATATATATGTATGTATGTATACGTGGACGCGACGGGGCGGCAGAAGCGTCACAGCCCTTAACACAGGCCAAGAAGGGAGCACCGTCGCGGCGGCTGTTGTTATTACTATTATCATTATAACTATTAATTCGGCGAGACGACAAAATATTTATGCGTGTTTGGACACGCGGAGGGAAAATAAAAAGGTGTTTGCTCGCAGGCGGTATGTACGAACACCGCGTAAAGGTCCTATAGGTAGGTACGTGATACCGACACACAACGGCCTCGTCGTCAATAATCGTAATCGATAACAATATCATATCATTGTGAAAACATAATACGATGTAGAAAAAAACGAACACGACTGCGGTCGTCGGCGGAGGACAAATCGAGCGCAGGGTGCCGCCGTACCTTGGGTGGGCTCGGCGAAATAAGCGACGTCAAACGATGTGCCGCTCGCGTACAACTCACCCTCCCCCCCCCTCACACCATCGCCAGCGGTTCCATCTCGATCAACCCTGTGAACGTCATTTGCGCATCTCCTGTAGCGCGCAACTTCTCTCTCTCTCTCGTACACACACACACGTTGACGACAATAAACGGCGAAATATAATAATAAACGCAACAATAACGTACACAATAATGATCGAGCAGATATTGCACACACACGCACACACACACACACGAGGGTGCTGCCGTTTTAAGGCGATATTCATCTCTCGCGCGCGCGATGTTTATCCTCACCGCCCACCGTACCCCGAAGACCGCACCGAAAAATGTAATACAACGTCGACGGGAGGGGGACGAGGAAAAATTATACGTATATACAAAATCGAGCCTCCACCATGGGGCGGCGGCAAACGCGTTTGGTAATAGACGGCCGTTTACGACAATGACACCGGGCAAAGCGGTCTCCCGGCACAATAATATGATACACAACAACCAATATCCCACTGTCAAAACACGCGGGACCCGACGCCGACACATATATTACACATTATATATGACGTGTAATATGCGTGTGTGTGGGTAAGGGTGTTTTTGGTCTTTTCGAGCGTACACACACACACACACACACACACACATATATATATATATTTAAGCTACGGCGGCGGTGCGATTTACCCCCCTAATATAATATAATATGTATATACCACACCGCAGGTAAACACGGGTAGGTGCCTATATATACAATATCTTACTACTGCGACTACTACACAATGTTGTTATTTTATTGTTGCCGGTAATAATATATATTTTGTGTAATTGTGTGCGCGTACCAAGAGAGAATACCGCCTTCGCGGGCCGCGACAAATAATAACCATAATAATAAAATACATAATATTATTACGACAGGCACTGCCGCCGCCGCCGCGAGCAGCTACCGACGGACGCGCACGCCCGCCTCCTTTCACACACGACGGATAATGCGCTTATTTCCCTCGACCCCGCTGGGCGCGAAAATAATAAAAACATTTTTTTTTTCTTCTTTTCATTATCGTTTCCACTCTCTTTTCTCGGCTCGCCGTGTCGTCGTAATAGCTTGCACGGATATATAATAATACATCGACGATTACAAAAGACAGCTCGCGAAGTCGCCCGTTTGGCGTTATAATTTCGTCGTCGTCGTCGTACAATGGGCCGTAATCAAATAATGCGACGGAAGAAGACTGCACACGGTGGCGGCGGCGGTTCGTCGTGAACGTTTATTATTTTTCACATGCACTTGCAGAAGAGTTTGGAGACGTCGCTCATGTATATTATTGCTAGGTATGAGCCTAATATTATGATAAAAATGTCACCGCATATAGCCGTTACAGATGGGCCCGCTGCCGTCTAAAATGATCTCAATAGAGTCTTTATTAATTTATAGGTACTTTGGTTAAATATCTAATTATTTTGGTTGTGTATTTTACAGTCGAGTTCCGTCTGAGAACAACAACGACGTTATTAGTCTATACTATGTTTTATATTTGCTACAGATACTTTAAAATCGTCATACTTTTACAAGACAGCAATAAATAATAGACAATAATATTATATGGGTATACTTCTTACTGTATAGTTAATATTACCTAATAAATGAATATTAATTAATTTTAATATTATGAAATTAATATGTAAAAAAAAAGTTATAAGCTGTTTAAAAACATTTTGATAAACACCACAGTGACATTTGAAAACTATAGGCAAGTTGACTTATCCATGTTTCAAGTTTTAACTATACAGATGTACCTATACACTAAATATACAGGCATATTGGAACGTTTTCACATAGTATAATAGCTGGAAAAAAAAAATGCATCATCATCACCAACAACACAGAATACTGCAGTACTTGATCGTCCGATAAATATTCAGAATCTGATAATTAAATCGATTGAAAATAATAAGGTTTTTTAAAAATTAATTTCCCATTTATCAGAGCTTGCCCGCCAACTAGTTTAGATACGTCATTATATAGTATACCTACATTTGCCCACTACAATGTGGAATCAAACAATAAAATTCAACCCGAAGTGAATTCAAAATTGAACATTTTAATTTGTCAAATGACAGTTGACAAGCAAATGACGTTATAAAAACGTTCATGTCAAACTCAAACATTTGTTGGTCTCACACCTTCCTCTCTAAAACAGTGCATGTTGTACACACCCTGGATAAATCGGCTCGCTGTCTAAAATGATTGTAGTAACATGATTTCCAAGCATGGGCCCAATCTAATAATAACAAAAATTGATATGTAAGACTATGACAGACCCTCTAGTGATTTTACCCTCGGATTATTTTTTATATTATTATACCGCATTATCGGAACCGTAAAACAATATATTAAAAAAATATATCATAATTTTTAATCAAAACGACGAAATAAATAATTAATAATAATTTTGAAAATAACCTGCAGGGAATAGAATAAGTGAATATGTTTCGGCGTTTCGAATATACTTCGCTCATTATAAGTTGCAGATATTATATATGCATATTGCATATGTTAAATTTTAATGCAATGAAAAATCGTGATATATGAAAAACAATTAAAGGCAGAATAAAAGGTTGACAATCTGAACGCTTCGTGAAAAAAAAATGTGGTGTTTTTGCTATAATTTATTGAGGTCCGAAAAACTTCTGAGAATCCTAATATAGTTGTATCACATTTTAAAGTCTTAACACTGAGATTACAAAATGATACAAAACATAAAAGAAGCAGATCAGAAAATGTCAAGGGTCTAAATATTTTAAAAATTGTGTATTGTATATTGATTTTATGACTAATATTTTTTTGATTGAATAATTGAAACAAAATAACTTTATGAAAGTTTTATGAAAATTCCTTTATGAAAAATAGTTATTTTTCATTTAAAAATCTGATTTGGTCACAAATTGATTTTAAAACTATCATAAAAAAAATGTGACAATGTATTTTCAATAATAACTTTTTATTTCGAGATATAATAGAATATTATGTTTTAAAGAGATTTATTACCTATACTTTTTTTAAAAACCATAATTTATTATTAACTATGTACACGTAGGTAGTTAAATATTATATTATAGGTAGTTATTTATTTATAAACGAAAGTAATAATATATATCGGGTATTAAGATATAGTGCCAAACAGTCAAAATTAAATTTAAAACGTTTATTGTTACGTTATAATTTATGAACAACGTAGTTTTTAATGCACTTGTAATAAATATATTATACTATAGAATTAGTATTTATATAATGTATGCCTTAATTGGTTTTCAAAGTTTAGGTAGGTATTAAATTATTTTTATAAAACTAATAATTTACAGTGGGCATTATTATAGGTACCTCTGGTACCTACCTATTTCTAATATATTAATATACCTAGTCTATATATTTTAGTCTATAAAACCATATTATAACCATATATAAATATAGGAACTTACTTAAAAACACTTAAATGTGTTAAGGTACTAAAATATATTTTAAAACTCTATATTCACTTACTTATTCACATATTTTAGGTATAGGTATTCAGAAAATTACAAAATCGTTAAGTCAGTTTAAGTCATTTAGAATAATTTTGCAGATACAGTATTACACATTATTCTGTCTCTCTGTCTCTCTCTCTCTCTCTCTCACACACACACACAAAATAACGGAAGTAACAATTAATAATATTTAAATCGAGCGAAGGCGATTAAGTTTATTTACAATTCACCCTATGTTTATTTTATTTGACACTTCCCTCTTAATGTGAATTATTGCGCGGTTGGTTCTGCATCGGTTTGAATTGCTGCCGATCTCAGACTAGTGCTTTAATCCTTTACGAGGTAAAAGATGCACGTCCCTAAGCCACAACTGATGCAAAGGATTAACACGACACAATAGAGATTAAACAAAGTAGGATACGTGGGTTTTCACACCACTAACGGGCAGATTAAATAAATCGGGTAGGTCACATCCGTAGTTTTGTATTCACTGGAGCATGTTCACCGCACTCTGCGAAGTGATCTCTCGTTTTTCTCGTGATCATTAACTCTAGAGTAAAATATACACCATTTGCTGATTACATATTTTACAATTCATACCGTTTATAGCATTAAATAGAATAGCATACACGAACTCTACGGCCGTTAATATAAAATATAATATGATTACTTATATAATAAAAGATTTATTTTTAAAGGGACGCTTTTAAAACTTAAATTTGTACCTGTACAAAAAAAAAAA
>VUJU01003117.1:0-29167 GCA_009835225.1 Aphis craccivora | reverse complement strand
CATGAATATTTGCAAATTATTTTGTAGGTATAATTCATAAAAGTATTTTTGTATAAGTAGGTAAGAGTTGAAAATTTAATACAAGATTTTCCATAAGTTTAGCTAACAATAATTATAAAAAAACTTAAATTTTGATGTATTCAGGTCATTAAAACATAAACCAACCTTTTTCACCAACCACTGAAAATTATATCCTAGGCTGACAAATCATCTTCGTTCAGAATCGTTTTTCGTATACAATGATAATTATCATTGGATTCAAATTTAACCCTCCTACAATATATAGTGATCCACACGGCACCTAATGTACAGCAGAGCGGTACCCACTTGCCCGCTTTTTTATTTTTTATTTTACCTATACGAATTTTTATTAAATGGTCATGAGCCGGTCGGAATACTCTTGCGGGCCGAATTCGGCCCACAGGCCGCGGGTTGGGCACGCCTGTGGCCTGTCCTATATTAATGTCCCCATTAATAACATTATTAATTTCTTTTTTCTTTTTTGATGTATTTTAACTTAAGTGTTAACTCACTACGTCTACTCCCTGTGAAAAGATATGTGATGGTATACAACTTGGTATTTTGCTATTACATGTATGTAAATTAAAAGGAAATAAGATTAAAATATAGATGGCCATTAGTTTTGGAGTCTACACAGGCTTATAATTAAAAAAACTTAAAAAAAAAAATAAACACTCAACAATGAATTTTTATAATCAATTCGCTGCAGAAGAATATGTAAAAACAGACCTTTTATTATGGCAAATTAAAACATAGAATGATTTATCCGTGTATTATTCTCGTAATATTACATGTATATAAATCTACTATAGGTTAGGATAGAATCTATATGTAGTATAAACGTAATATTGTGATCTATCATTTCGGTAAAAGCAAAAAAACAAATATTATTATCGATAACATAGATAATATCAGAACTGATATAAAAATTACTTATTTAGCAGTTTAACCTGTCTGATATGCGATGATAAACGACTTGAATCCACTTATTCACACGCAACGCATATTATCTACTCGTGAATAACAATTGACATTACAAATAAAAAATAATGTGTTTATGTTAATAATATTTCACAATTTTCGATCTGTATGGTTGTTATTTTTTTTATTAAAGTTATTAACATTAAACTATAGGTTGCCTATTATTGAGTTATATAATATATATTAATATATTATAAGACTACATATTAATTGCAGTGTATTGTATAATAAAAGTCAAACTTTCAAAGGATAACTCACTGATAATTAATTAAATAATTTATGAATTCGTTACTTATAGATCACATATTAAAGTACAACAATGACTTGTAGAACACAAAAATCAAAGTTGTTTTATGGGCGAGGGATTCACACGTTACATAGAATTTAGTAGGTAATTATACTCCAATAAAAGTTACCTATTGTGTAATGAATAATTTTTTTAGTGGTCTTTTAATTAACTAACATACGGGTATGATGCAAAAATAAAGCAATAATAGCAGTTGACTTTTACAGTAAATTTAATTTAATTTTTTTTTATGTAGGTATACCTAGAGAGCATAGATAATAAATAGGCTATATTATAATATAAGCTAAAGCTATATTATTAGGTTCTATGCCTCCCTAGGTATACCTATATGTATGTACCTCATAAAAATTGAGTACATGATAAATTTTCGATAAAATGATTCGATTTTCAAAAATGGAGGAAGTTAGATATAATGTGGTTTTGGATATGAAAATGTAGCTAGTTTTTACATTGAAGTGCTGGTCAAACATAAAAATTCCCAGTAATTATTTTTATAATTGGGAAAAAATTAAGGAAATTTTTTTAAACTATTTTTGAGTTGTTTATATGACGAATATTTTTTTAGTGCTTTTGGATTCTGAATGAAGTGATGAGTGTATTTAACAATGATATGTGTGTGTTTTATTTTGTTTTTGTATCTGTATACAGCATAATTTGTCAAAATAATGCTACAGTTTCAAATTTTTTATTTTTTTTTTTTTTTGGGGGGGGGGTTGGTGGTAAAGTGAATATCCTTGGTGCATTGTCAGAGGTCAAAAATAAGAATTTTCCAACAGTTTTGAAAAAAAATCCATTTTTTGGTTGTAACGACGCAAAAATTAATCAACGTAAATGCTTGAAATTCTTACAAAATGTTTAATATTAGTGTTATCTGTACACGATAAGACTCTTTTTAAGCTATTTATAGACAAGTTAAATTTTCGATTGTTCTGAGTATTTTTTTTTTGTTTTAAGTGTCGATAAAACCATTTTGGGTGCCCAATAAAGCTTGAAAATTTAATACAAGGTTTTCATAAGTCGTTCGTTCTTACTGTAATTAAAAAAAAAATCAAAAATCGTTGTTCACAATTTTTTTGATAAGCATTCAAAGATCAAATTTTTACGAAATATTTCAAAATCGCGAAAATTTACAAGTAATTTTGTTGTTGAAAATTCATAAAATGATTTGTGTTTATATCTTAAGTTAAAAAATTCAACACTAAATTTTCAATTAGTTTTCCTTCAAATAGCTATAGAGAAAACTCGAAACGTCATTATAGGAATAATGTTATATTATAGGCGTTTGAATTTTTAATTTTTATGAAATTCGTAACGATAACGATTTATCCTCAAACGATTTTAAGTATTAATTGTTATTATTCAAAGAGTCGTAGATACTTGAAAATTTTATCAGTTATTAAGATTGGCATTTTCTTTACATAATTTAATTTTCAAAATAGTTTGCCTACCTAGTATCTATAAGCATTTGAAATATTCGTTTCTGTTTATTTTTTTTTTATAAATATTGATAAAATTTTTCTGACCGAGTTATTCAAGGCTGACAAATCATCTTCATCCAGAATAGTTTTTCGTATACAATGATACCTATCATTGGATTCAAATTTAACACTCCTATAATATATAATAGTGATCCACAAGGCACCTAATGTACAGCAGAGCGGTATTCACTTACTCGGTTTTTTTTTTATACACAATAAATAATTAAGAAATTACTACTTAAACTCTGAGGGTAATTTTTAATTTTTAATTGAAAAAGTGAAAAAGTGATGGAAAACGATTTGTATGCAAAAACAGTATTCCAAAAATTTGTTTTATTTTGGAGTAACTCATAAAAATTTTTATTGTTAATATTAGCGTTACTTACACATGTTATATGTTTTGACTATTTTTGAGCTAACTATTTATACCTAAGCATAATACATTTTTTATTTTTTCTTTAAACGTTAATAAAACATTTTTCTTTAAGTTAAAATGCTTGAAAATGTTATGTATTAAGGTTTTTCATAAGTTCTTCAGTTACAAACTAAAAAATATCGAAATTACATTGTCTGAATACTTTTTTATAAGCGTTTAAAAATATAATTTTGATGAAATTAGATCAATTTAAATTTTTTGAAATTTAGATGAGCAGTGTAATTGCCTTATTTAATGATGGTCTACTCCAGTGATTTTCAACCGGTGTGCCGCGGCACAGTAGTGTGCCTCGAAATTTTCTAGATGTGCCGCGAAAAATGTTATTAAATTAGGAAAATAGTGTTTTCGGCAAAGTTGCCGGAGTTGTTGTGGTTGTCAAGTACGTGAATGTGCTGTGAAAATTTGTGATGTATAATAGTGTGCCGTGAACCAAAAAAGGTTGAAAACCACTGGTCTACTCCATCGATTTGAAATACTTTTTTTTTTTTTTTTAATAATGAAATTTACAACCTTTACCATTTGGGCGTAATAAGTAAATATGATACAGGTATAATACTTACATAAAATTACTAAAAAATACTTTTACCCCTAATAACAGTACATAATACATACCTTTTTTAAGGAAAGCGACCACCTATTAGTAACACTTTCATATTAAATACTTATTAAGTTAATATTTATGTATATGTTATATGTAAATGTACTTATTTAAAAAAATTAACTACTCAATCATTATATTAATATAATATTTTGCTATAGATTATAAAATAAAAATGTATGTTATAATTTAAAAAAGTAAATATCTTACAGTATAAAATAATAATAATATTCCTTTTTTTGCAGAAATATGTTATTTGTAATAAATTTAATGGTTTAATGAAACTTTTAGAGTTAAAGAGTGTTCACTATTAAAATGATTCCGGAAAAATAAAAAGTTGCATATTTAACATTTTTAAAGTGAAATGATCATAATATTATATTCAGATATGAACACTTCTCTTAATTTAAAATTTATAAGATCATTTATATAGCTCTTTAAGGCAAAGAACTATCCATAAACATTGCTTAATTTTAAAAGTCAAACTTAAAAAGTTGTCATAATTATAATAAATATTAAGATAAGTAAGATTTTAAATTTATTTCGTGATAGTTATTATTGCTGAATATAGGTAAACCTATATTGGCGATGCTGTGGAAGTAATGCAAAAGCAGTTCCCGCGGCATCGTCGGTTCAAAAATGAAAAAAAAGGTAAACCTTATATATTAGCCATATACTGTCTATCAATTATACACTATTTTTGTACTTTGTTTAAACCCAATCACCTATTAATAAATAGATTTTTCAATGAAAAGTTCCACGAGACACTGAAATAAATAGAAATATTTAGTGACCAGTCCATCAATCCCTCTGCCCACAAAGATATTTACATATATTTTACGTATACTGTATACAATTATATTTGTGATTCATTAGCGTACAAAAAAAAAAATAATTACAGTAAATTTTTTAGATGTACCAAATGCCAGTATAATTTTTAAGCATCATCCTTTTTAACTTATCATATAATAATAACTCACATAAATTTTGGTCCGCAATTAATTCTCAGATCATGCATCACCAGCCGAATTATCATTTTCAAATCATTTCCAGTACATCTGTAAAATAAATTATATTTAATGTAAAATTTAAGTTATTCTAATTTAGTATTGATAAAAGTAGCTTAACTTACAGCGTTGCGATTGATTTAAAAAGGGCCACTTGTGCAATTTCAGTAGTTTCCATTGATAATTTGTCAAGAAAACTATTTACTTTAACTAATGTTAGAGTCGATTTTGATGCTGGTTTCACATCAACATTGTTACTTTTTTCAAAAAATATTCTTATCGTTTCAGCAACATCCCCCTTTTCCAAATCTTCCAGCATTAAGTTAACATTTTGCTTAAACAACTTTTAACAATTAAAATACATTATAGAAATTAATAAAAACAATTACGTGTACCTTATTGTTGTTCATTAAATATATTATAGGTAAATGTAGATATAAATTTGTATGAAAAAATTAGTGTTATCATATTAATAATTATATATATATAACGTAATAATGAATAAAATAAAATAATTATTTTTACTTGACTAAATAATTTAATAAGTTGTTTTGACTGAAGATTGTAAATTCTTTTTTCTGAATTGGGTAACAACATTTTACACCATAAAAACATACTTTCTGCGCGGGTTTCATTTGACTGTTCTGTATAAACACCATGAACACTTTATTAAAATTTAAAGAATATAAAAGTACACGTATTATTATTATCATACCACAATCATAATAGAGTTAAATACTATACAATTTTAAATTATAACATTGATATTATATTAACTTCAAAGTATATTTTAATTAGGTAATTGTAAAGCAAATCATTTATCAAAATATAAAATTTCAATTTTTAATATCCGAGATTCTAATTAAGCATATATAAGATCAAATATCTTACATCATTAACTGTTGTACCTAATGATATTATATAATTAAGTAATGAACTACTAACTCATTTTCTTTGTATGAGTTTCCCTAAATACGCAAACTATTTAAACAAACATCATTGTAACATCATGTAACATAATCACATATACTCGTATAATAATTTATAGAACATACCTTTAGATAAAATATTTTGTATAAATTCTTTGAAAATTGATGTTTTTTGAAGATGACTGTTTTCCTGTGAGAGACTCAAACACAGTTTTCGAAAGTCTTTAAAATAATAATCTTGGGTTTGTGGCAGCGACAGTACAGGTTTTGTTTTTGATTTCTTTTTATTGGCTGTGTCTTTTTTAGCCGGCTCATCGTCATCGTGTGTTTTAAGTTTAACTTTGGGAACTAAAAAACATATAAAAAAAATACTTATACTAATATTTCCATACGTAGTAGCTAATACGCATGCGTTTAAAATTAATTATTTCCATATCTTACTATCAGGAAACGTTGTAAATATTTCGTTTTGGTGTTCCATGGACAATTCATCCCATCCACCGATATCGTCCACGCAGGTAATTTTCGCTGTCGATGGTCTCTGCTTAGAAAATACCGTTACTAAACACTGAGGATGATGCCAAGCCTTCATTTTTCCATCACCAAATGGATTTGTCACAACTTTGGCAATCCTCAACGTTCCTTGATTTAGAACTTCTTTGCACTTTTTACATTTTGCCCTGTTGCTCTTAGATTTTTCGGCAACGAAAAGTTTGTCCTCGGACAGTTCTTCCATATTATCAAGCTACAAAATAAATAACTATATTGAATAAGAATTTAATTTAAGCGCATAAAAATGTAAAAGGAAAATAAGGATGCTAATGTAAGGAAATAAAGTTAACCTATATAATATCGGCTGCACCGTTCAACAAAATTAAATTAGTTAAGCAGTCACCAAAGAGATTTCATCGTTTAGGTTTGAAAATAAAAAAATACAATAAAAAAAAATCCAGACATGTTACAGAAACGGACATTTGTCTCACTTCACATTATAGTTATAACAAAAAAAAAAGTCAGAATTTTTTAACAATATTAAGTCTTCATGTAGTCATTTTTAACAATACAATGAAATAAACAAATACCATTTTCGTTCAATACAAGTGTTCGTCATAAAAGAAATTGCTCTAGTTTTCAGTATACTCCTTAATTTTATCAAAAACTATTAGACCACTTCATTTTAATGATGTTCTGTTTACCATACCAATCAACTGAAAAGTTAAATTAAGAAGCTTTTCGTTCAATACACGTGGTTTGTTATAAAATGTAACTACCAACTAAATTTTTCGAATTTTAATCAAATATTATAAGAAAATGCAAATGAAATGAAAAAAGTATTTATATCGAATACATAAAATATTTTAATTCTATAAAACAATTTACCTACAACTCAATAATAAATTGTTAAAATTCAAAACTATTGTACTTATTATCACCATAATAACGGCCCTAACAAAATTAAGTTATAAAAAAAACGATAAATTTTAAATAAAATATTCTATATGGTTAAAAAAAAAAAAATCTGATAAAGTATAGTATAGTATTTATTATGTAATAATGTAACTAATAAACTATATTGTGTAAGTAAAATGTATAATAAAATATTCCTGAACATTTAAGTTTCTTGTAACATAATATTATGTTTATTAGAATATTTATCAATAAACAAATTAATTGTAATTAAATAAAAGTAGGTAATACTGTAATACAAAATTAATTAAGACAAATATTAAAATAAATACGTACGTAATTTGCACTTATAAGTTTAATCATGTTTTTAATTCCATACAAAATTCCCATTAATTATCAAACAAATAATAATTGCTAAAATAACACCACCCGAAACTGAATTTAGAATGTGCAAAAATAATAACACATTCATAAAAGTGACCAATCAAAACAGTCACAACTCACAAACCTAACCACATTCGTAAATTACCATTATTTTATTATTTTATTTCATTCACTTTAAATCGATTAATTCAATAATCACAATTTTCATAATAACACTACAACAGACAATGTTTTCACAAAATATTTGTTTTTACCTCAAGTAGTTTTGTAAATATGACATAGTCATAGAATGCATTTTTTAAACATAAATAACAAAATTCTCCAACTAAAAACTAATTAGGTATCCAAGAACTAAAATATATATTTGACATTAAATCTATTCAATTATGTAATAATACCTGTAAAATATGCTGCATTTTTTAGGACGCAAGTAACATGCAGCTCTTTATTTATTATATTTAATTTATAACATAATTGAATAGATTTAATGTAACAATGGCTGCATGTTACTTGCATATCTCTTAACGATACATAATATAGATATATTTATTATTATTTATCATGTATATGTTATTATTTATGTTAATCTTATGAAAACAAATCTTCAGGGAAATTTCAATTCGATATTTACAGGTAATATGCACACTGAATGATTTATGTTACACCTCAACTATATGCAACATTATTCATACAAAATATTATAAAATTATTATTTATACAGTGTACCTATACACATGGGTAAAATTACAAAATTACATCATTCAAAGAAATAGGTAATATTGATACTTGATAGAGGTTCTTTTTATTTTAATAATATTTAAAATATCATTGTGATGGTTATCACTTATCAGTTTATCACGCATGTTAAAATAATTAATAATTATAAACGTGTGAATCATTATTGTTTTATTTTTAATATTTTTATATAAACATAATAACTTATGTGAGATGACCTAGGTGGTATGATTACAATAATAATTGTTGTACCTATTATAATTGTACTCTTATATTATTAATGTCGAATACAATAAAATAGTTATTACAATTGCACATTAGTAGGTAGTTAATAGTTATTATATGTGAAACTGTGAAAGATGTATGGTGACATATTATATTACATAATAGATTTAAAATTAAATTATTTTATTTACCTTATCAAAGTGAAACGCTAATTTATAAATACCAAGCTAAAATGAATTATATCCAACAAATCTAGTCCTTAATTTGCTATAATTAAGCAAATGCATACATCCGGGTATCGCGATAGTCCATTTTTTCTCAAAGTTAACTTTAATAACCATTTAATAATACAAATAAAATTCTTTTTGGTTTCATATATAAATACTTATTTTTTACATATCACGACCATTGTAAAAATTTTGGTTTTAAAAAAGCTATTTTACATTCTGAACAAAATATGATATTATTTCTCGCTATACTCCTTACGCATTGTCTCTGAATAATTTCGTATATTCGGGACTTATATAATATCTAGCAAATCGCTAATCCGTCGATATATTATAAGTTATAACCCATCTTCAGAGGAATATTATAAACGTATATAATACATACAATACATACATATTATATTTTCTGTTCAATGTAGGTATATAATAATATACCTCATATGCGGTCTCGCAAACTTTAAACAACGTTCTTTGATGCGGCAGCACAGCCATATAGTCTTGCGTCGGAGAACACCCAACAACCCCTTATACCTAACCTAACTACACATCACAACGAATTCAACAAACTACCACTAATACCTGCACCGCTCACGTGCCGCATGTATGTGTTACGCATGTTATGTATAATAATTGAACACCGTCGCAGCGGCGTTATCAACAAACAGCGTTATGTTATTAATTTAAGACTAGGGACTTATAGAAGTTACCATGTTTTCTAATATTCATTCAAAACACAGCTTAATGATGTAGAAATTTGTTACTATACCATTTTCAAACCTACCAGGAATCTATGTAATAATTTTTTGCATATTTACCTCTTTTTCGAATGTTAATGCATATACTTTATTACAAATACCACACAGTAAAATTGGTCAAAACAAAAGATTAAAACAAATATGTATATTATAGGTACATCAGTAACAATGTAAAAATATTCGATTTATATCCATTTATAGTTGAAATTATGAACCACCCATTATAATATTGTTTTATATATACCTATACACAGATTCCATTTTTACATGTTGTGATTCTTATACCAGTCACGAGATACTTTAATTACCTAGTCAGTGTTAGGGGTCATCTTACGTATTTCGTTTCATCATCAGAAAAAAAAAATGTTATTAAATTTTTAAAAAGTCCCTGGAGAAATTCGGTGTATTTAATTGACAAATTAGTATTTCATTTTTAAACTTCGGAAGTTAAAGATATAGTGAAGAAAAACGTTTTACTGTTTAAATTATAGGTATTAAAGCGATTCATTATATTGACTCATAACTAATAATACAATACCCATGTATTATATTATATGTATTATACGGTTATTGTATAGCGTATGTGACGATTAATATCTCGGTAGGTATATTATACCTATTGCCTATACACAGTAATTTATATTATGTGTATAACGGATAAATAATTATCTAAAGAATGCGTATAAGACGGCTGTCTTAAACTGTAATGGTACACACAATATGATATATCATTAGATTTGGATTTAAGAAAATATATTAAATATTAAACACTATACTTCATAAGAATTATTGATAAAAATTTAAAACACAACACTAATTGTTATATTAAATAATATTTCATAAAATGAGAATGTTTATATGAAATTTAATATTGTAAATTGTGAATTCATCGGCCCGCGCACGAATTTGCAGTTCAGTGGGGCCCATTATAATTTTGAAAAAATTAACAATAGTAATAATAATAACAATATCTGATAATAAAAATATTTCACACGCGAAATGTATATATTTGAGTCATGCCGCAATCAAAGGTTTGATTACAATGAAGGCGGCATCTCACACAATCACCTATAGGTATAAACCTTGACGACACACAAAAATGCACTCTGCAGTTTTTTTATATATTTATTATGTATTTTTATACTTAATTCATGATACTTCTTTTAAAAAAAATGTAATCTTATAAATTTCATTTTGATATATTATCTCCTCTATTTTACCAATTACTGAAAAGAACAAATATAATACATATTAGATATTACATACCTTGAAAATAAATCATAATATAAAGAAAGTTCAGTAGTGCAAGTTCTACGAAAGGTAAAGAATCAATGGTTTGACATATACAACACGTATTATTTTATTTAAAACTATATCAAAAGAAAAACTCTTGTACATCTACTCTAATACTATCTATTCCCATCATATAAGATGACACATAAAGTGACTACATTAAACATTTGAGTGATGAGTTAAGGATAATAATAATAATAATAATACTAAAGTAATATAATATTTAAATACATTTTTGTGCAAATATATTCACAACCTTAAATTATAACTTAATCGTTTCATATTTTTTAAATTAGGTAATTTATTTTCATCGTATCCTATGTTAGGTTAGGTTCTTATTATATCTTATATTTAACTCATTACATAACTATTAATTAATATTATATCGACGTCGTTGCACGTCTTTTAATAGAAAACCTATTCACCGGAGGATTCGAATAATAATATAACATAGTTATTGGCAACAAGTAGGTGGTAATAGCCGGGATGAGGGCCGTGAATCGAGAGACGTCCAGCGGGAATAGAGACGACTTTTCGCGCTCGTCGGCGCCGCCACCGTCGCGCCACGGCGTGACAACCGTTTTTAACGGTAAGACGGGCCACGGCTACTGTATTATAAAAGCTCGGGCGGCTGCATTTCCAGCGGACATTTTGACTTTGACCGTCCAACCCTCCCCGTATTTTACAATAATTTAATATATTATCAAAATATAATATTGTACACCGACCAACGATTGTAATATAATTGCATCATTATAATTTCTTATTATACCGTTACAAGAACGAGTTTTCAGCAATCACATTTTCTCTTCATTTTTCTTTTGCTCCTCTTTTCGAACACTAAACAAACATTATAAAAATTATACAAGCGATAGAATATACCGCAACAACACTATATCAATAAACATCCCGTGACGAAATCAACCAACTCGATCAATTCCAACAGATATACAAGGTAAATATATAGTACATGTGTTTTAATTAGAAGCGAATTGAAATTTAAATAGTACAATATGCATTAACAGCTGTATCTACCCATCTATCTAAATTTTGAAAATAAATTTATTTTGCATAGGTATATAACATTTTTTAACATTATATTAATATTACTTATTTAAAACCTATAATAAACCTAAATGATAATCAGTTTTTCATTTAATAATACAAAAAAAAAAACATTCATAAATTATAAAAAAATGGAATGTAATTTAAGGTAATATTTAAAACAATTATTTTACAATTTCGATGAATATAAGCATACAATTTTAAGTTTTCATAGGAGTATAAGTTTTAAAATATTTTTAAAATGTATGTGGATTTTATTTATACTTATCAATCAAGTTATCAATTAAGATAAAAAAAATTATTCGAAAATTGAATTCATTATGCCAATGTAGTATGCACCTATATATTATATACAAAGTTCTACACTGTTTTTAATAAGTTATAATCTCTGCACAATTAATAGTCAACGAATAAATTGTATTAACAGTTAACATATTCAGTAAAAATTTTTACATTTTAAGTTTAGACAACTTTTAAAAGGTGCAATATAATAGCGACTGAAGATAAAACATAAAATTACAACAATGTTTTATATGTATAAATTTATAAAATAAAAATATATTGTTTAAAATATATATAAGTACATTTTTTTACAATATATTTAATATTTTGCGAATGACAGAATTATTAAGAGGATGCTACACCCGTATGTGTTGTTTCCGTCTTACAAATGTAAAACATAGTAAAAACTGTTTTTCTTGAGAAAGAACTGAGAAGGCTACAGTCATAACTAAGAAATTTTTACCACATAGGTATAAAGGATAATTTAAGCTGTGAAATATCGTTTTATTTATTCGATATAGGAACTACAAAAAAGTTATTCAAATTTAAAAATAATCGATTTTGAAACAATAACTTTTTTAATATAAGTGATATCGGAAAAATAAAAACAATATTTCACAGCTTAAGTTATCCTTTATATGTGGTGAAAATTTCGTTTCTTAGTTATGACTGTAGCCTTTCTCTTCTCAATTTTTTCCCGTGCAAAACAGTTTTTGCTATGTTTTACATTTGTAAAACGGAGACAACACATACGGATGTAACGTCTTCTTAATGCCTAAGTTAAGTTAAGAATACGATTATCGATTACAATAAGATAGGATAATATAATCGTTTTCAATTTTAATATTTCATATAGGTACAGAAGGTACAGTTATATATCGTATACTATTTGAAACTTACAACGAAAAATGCCCTGTTTTTAATTTTTAAGTATCATAATAAATTATATTAAAAATATGTAAACATATCAAATACATGCACAGTATTTAGTATTTACTATTTACTATATACACCATATAATTTAGATAAGTTATGAAAAAAACATTCAACAGACTAATAACAATTTTATAAATTGGTGATAAAGTAGATTTTTAAAATAAATAATGTGACACTATAGCTAAATTATAAAAAGAAGCAAGCGACTAAACGGAAAATACTAAGCAGGTTTGCTGTAATAATACGAATAACTAATGCATACTGAATAAATGTTCCAATGATACATTAATTAAAGTTCGCTGAGTTTATTTCAAAAACATAATATATTTTTTATAAAATTATGAATTTACAAATAGTTTAATAACGTAGTTAAAATTATAGTTAACAATAAATAGTTATATCTCTGAAGACAATCTACAATTTTAAATTCTGAACGAAGTGATGAATGTATTGATTTTACAATGATGTGTGTTTTTTTTTGTGTGTGTGTCTGTGTACAGCATAACTAGTCGAAATAATGCTCCAATTTCAAACTTTGGGGGTGGTTTCCGATGTAAAAGTGAATATCCTTAGATATCCTTAGGTGCATTATAGAGGTCAAAAGTAAACATTTTCCAACAGTTTTCAAAAAAATCGAGAAAAACAAAAAAAAAAAATGACGGAAAACGGGAATTTTTACGAAAAACCAGTTTTCGACCAAATCGATTTTTCTATGGTTGTAATTCAAAAACTAATCACTGTAAATATTTCAAATTTTCACCAAATTTTTATATTAGTGTTATCTATATACAGTTAAATTTTTGACTTTTTTTTTGAGTTATTTATAGCCCATAGAAATTTTTTGATTTTTATGAGAATTTTTTTTTTGAAGTGTCGATAAAAAAATTTTGGGCGACCAAAAACACTTGAAAATTTAATACTAGGTTTCTTATGAGTTATTCTTATTGTAGCTAAAAAACATTAAAAATCGTTAGTCACAGTTTTTTTTATAAGCGTTTATAGTTCAAATTTTTACGAAATTTGTCAAAAACGCGAAAATTTGCAAGTAATTTTGAAGTTAAAAAATCATAAAAATTTTTGTGTTAATAACTAAGGATTAAAAATACAACATTAAGTTAACCATAAATTTTCCTTCAAGTATCTATAGAGAAAACTCGAAGCATCATTATAGAAAAATGTTAAGTGCGTTTGAATTTTAAGTTTTTACAAAATAGCGTAACGATATAACGATTTATCTTCAAACGATTTTAAATATTTGTTATTATTCAAAAAGTATAAGTCGTAGATACTTGAAAATTTTAACGATTATTTAGATTGGCGTTTTCTTTACGTGATTTAATTTTCAAAATATTTTATAGACAACTGAAATTTTCAATTTTTCTGACAATTTTTTTTTAAAGTGTCGATAAAATTTTATAAGTAGCTAAGAGTTAAAAATTTAATACAAGATTTTTCATAAGTTTAGCTTACAATAATTATAAAAGAACTTAAATTTTGGTGTATTCAGACCATTAAAACACAAACGACCTTTTTCACCAACCACTGAAAAGTATATCCTAGGCTGACAAATCATATTCGTTCAGAATCGTTTTTCATATACAATGATAACTATCATTGGATTCAAATTTAATACTCCTATAATATATAAAAATGATCCACACGGCACCTAATGTACAGCAGAGCGGTACCCACTTGCCCGATTTTTTTTTTTAATCGAAAGTGAATTACAATACAATGTTATTGTAATTAATAAAATAAATATTTTCTATTGGAATTATAAGGATTTGACCTAACATAGACTTTATAAAATGAATACCAATTAGATTTTACAAATGAGAAATATGTTAAGATAAATAAACTGTTTTTGTAAAGTTGTTATGATCATATAGATATCATTATAATTTATAACCTGAAAGATGGATAGTAATTTTTTAAATGTGTATACTAGAGTTAATAGAATTACTATCCAATTTTAAAATAAAAATTAATGACATTTTATAATATCTTATAGATTTAAAAATTAAACATAAATATTTCAAGTTAACAATAAATATATAATACAATTTTTATGGCCCGTTTTTAAATTGAGGTTTTTTCAAAAATAAACACAGTTTTAGTTTTGTACAAATGACAAATTTACTTAGTACGACAAATATATTTAATTGATCAGTTAGGTAGTGGATATTCTTTAATATATTTGAATCAATTAAAAATTAAAATGCATATTTATTCTTATCATGGATTTTACAATCCTAGATATTAGATATTATGTGTTATATTTTATTATTATCATTATTATTTTATTTTTATGTTCTACTGTTAAATATTTGAATATATTTATTATTATTTCATCTCAAAACTTATTAAAACACAATTGTTTGAAATGGATAATTGAACAATATTGTTAAACTGAATATAGGTTGGTGGTAGGTCCAATGGTATCAAGGGACTCGTCCCCTTCTTCTATCATAATCGGATAAAACTTCAAAATTATATCAATGCCAATACTAATAAAATAAACAATAAAAAAAATAATATTTTTTCAGTTGTTATTCAATTTTATCAATTAGTTATTTAAAGCTAAAAATTACTTATTTCTATAAGACTCTTTAACTGATAATTAAAGTAATAGAATCAATACAAAAAATAAAATAAAATAGACAGTAGACTAGTAGACTCTAACTTATAAGTAACTGTACAACATGCAATTATATTTAAGATATTAGAAAAAAAGTTACCTACGCAGTACTTATCTTCAATGTGTTTTTCTAAAGGTTTCTAACAATTTACACGATTTAGCACAAAAGATATTAGGAAATACATTTTTTCAAACATTAACTAAATCAAGTGAAATTAGTTTTTATAATTCTAAAATTGTGAATTTCAGTGATTGTGGCTAAGTTTTTCTAAAAGGTTTTTAATATTTAAAACCTAAGACAAGTGATCTAAGTGTTTATATGATGTATTTATTTTATATTGTATAATACTTTCAAAATTTAAATATGAAAAAAAATCAAGTTGTGTTCTAATAATTTTATAATAAAATTAAATTGTATCTCATAAGTCATAATGTAGAAATAACATTCAAATTACGAAAACAGATTTAAAATTCCTATTGAAATGAAGAAAGTCACTATTGATTTCACAATGACAATTATTTGAGTTCGTAATTATTAGAGTTCAGATGATTGTTGAACTTTTTTGGCACACCAAAATTATACCCAAGTATGGTATAAATTATAAAATCGATTCATTAAGTCTTTATTTTAATTATCATCGTTTATTGTGGCAGTGAGTTTTATCTATGGCTGATGTGAAATTACGAAATTATGATGTGTTATAAATTATGTTTACCAATAAGACCTGCAGAAAATTTGAAGAATAGATACTGATTACAACGCAAGATTATGACGCGTTCGATAATTAACATTATATTTGTTAACATTCAATATTTAGTAGTGCTTTTTGCTAGAGAAAAGTACCTATTGTACCTATACAATATTTTTAATTGCCTTCATTACTTATTCCTATAGCATACTTACTCCCATGAAAATGTACGATACTATAATTTAAAAAAATGTAGACAATTTGGTAGAATTCTGCTGTACATAAGGTACCGAGTGGATCACTATATTATAGGTGTGTTAAATTTGAACCAATGATACATCATTGTACCTATACAAATAACGATTCTTGGTGGAGAAACCAAAATCACCAAGTATATTTCCTGATATTATGCTTTTTAATAGGTATATAGCTATAAAATAAATTAATTTTAGTTTTAGTGTTAAAGTAGTTTCATAAACATTTTCTGAAAATTTTGCATATATTATAACACTTATATCCAATTATTATAATAATATATATTTATACTATTATATTATATCAACTTATATAACTCGAAATTTAATATTATCTTTTTGTAAAACTGTAGAACAGTGAAAATAGATTCATATTATGAATAGATAATAAAATAAAAAAATTGATTACACATAGTAAAATTCATAATGATGTTTTTGATTAATGACAAAATAATCGTTATTAACATACGTAATTTTGTTTAAATATCCATCAAATATAACTGCGTTAATATACTTTTAAGATTTTAGTTTAAGTGTGAAATACTTATGAAAAACATTGTACCTATTAAATTTTCATACCTTAGCTACAAACGTTGAAGATTTCATAATTGTTTTTATTATAAAATACTTATACAAGTAGTTATGATTTTGACGAATTTGTAAAGACTTGACCTTTAAATGTACAAAAAAATTATACCTATTTTAGATTCTGAACGTAGTGGTATTGATTTTACAATAATGTGTGTGTTTTTTTTTTGTTTTTGTGTCTGTGTACAGATAAGTTATGCTAACTTGTCGAAATAATGTTTCAATTTCAAACTTCGGGGTAAATAATAATAAAAAAAATGTTGGGTGCCCAAAAAAGCTTAAAAATCTAATACAAGATTTTCAGAAGTCGTTCTTATTGTAACCAAAAATCATTAGGCATAATTTTTATTATAAGTGTTCAAAGTTCAAATTTTTACGAAATATTTCAAAACCGCGAAAACTAAGTAATTTTTTAGTCGATAATTCATAAAAATTTTTATATTTATATCTAAGGTTTAAAATTCAACACTATGTTTTCAATAAGTTTTCCTTCAAAGAATAGAAGTAGAAATAGAATATATAGAGAAAACTCAAAGCGTCATCATTATAAGTAAAATTTTAAGTTTGTTTGAATTTTAAATTTTTACAATATTGCGTAGGTATAGCGATAACGATATATCCTCAAACGATTTTAAATATTTGTTATTATTCAAAAAGTATAAGTCGTAGATATTTGAAAATTTCAACAGTTGTTTATATTGACATTTTCTTTACATGATTTAATTTACAAAATATTTTGCCTATTTATAGGCATTTGAAATATTCTTTTTTGTTTAGTTTTTTTTTTATATAAATATTG
Source organism: Aphis craccivora (assembly GCA_009835225.1). Lineage (NCBI taxonomy): Eukaryota > Metazoa > Arthropoda > Insecta > Hemiptera > Aphididae > Aphis > Aphis craccivora. The sequence continues at coordinate 11,133 of VUJU01003117.1, read as the reverse complement.
AAAACATTTTTTTGGCTGAGTCAAAATACTTGAAAATTTAATACAAAGTTTCTCATACGTAAGTCAAAATATAGTGATTAAAAAATTATAAGAATACAAAGGCACAATTTTATTTATTAGCATGTGATTGACAAAAATTCGACAAAATTATGAATATTTGCAAATTATTTTATATTAAAAATTTATATAAAAAAAAATGCATTAGCAGCTTAGAGTTGAAAATTTAATACAAGATTTTCCATAAGTTTTGCTTACAATAATTATAAAAGAACTTACATTGTGTGGTATTTAGCCATTTAGATCATTAAAACATAAAACACCTTTTTCATCATCCACTGGAAATTATATCCTAGGCTGACAAATCATCTCCGTTCAGAATCGTTTTTTGTATACAATGATACCTATCATTGGTTTCAAATTTATTAATACATTTATACATCCATTATAAATTATAATTACCTACTATACAGCAAAGCGTTATTCACAGGACCACTACTTTTTTAATTAATGAAAGACTGATGATAAAATATAATAATAAAATATATCGTATATTGTGTATATCAAAAAATACATAATAATTAATATTTAATTATATTTAGTATAAATATTTTAAGAAGTTTTATCAAACTAAAGTCCGCGTGCGAGTAGCTGTCGTTCGGGAACATGAGACGAATGATCTCGAGTTAAATAATAATTATTATTATTTTTATATATAATACGAGTAAAAAATGTATTATAACTAAATAAATAAGATTTTAAATTACAAATTACAAATTGTTTTTTTTATACCAAGGTAATTCAACAAATACTTTTTAAATAAAAATTATACGCCATTCGTGCAGAAAATAGAAAGAGTATATTAATGTTAGGCCAAGTTCTTGTTTCCAACTGTAAATGTCAGTTTGCAATTGCAATTTTTTTAAATGGAAACATGTACCAATGAAGTTGTTTTGAATTTTATGGGGAATCCGGTAAAAAATAATTGATTATTTGGCGGCAGCACAGAATTGGGACCACGTTTCGTTCGAATTTCTAACAACATCATGACGCTAAATGATTATCTATCACTTCTCGAATAATTTATTTTCTCCACTTCTATCCTAACATTTTAAAGTATCCAATTTTGAGAATAAGTTAAGTTATACCTTTAGACAAATTGATTGACTAGCGTAACATTGAATAAATTCGATAAATTTTATTCAAAAACCAATTATATTTATAAGTATAGTATATAAAACAGTATAAAAATATATAGATGAAAACAATTAGAAAACTTCATTACATAGGTTAGTTATTTGTATATTTGGTAATTATTACATATACATACTCGTTTTTTTATTATTCATTAGTTCATTACATAATATGCACTTCATTTTTGTTTATTATTAAAATAAATTCTTCCTTAGACAAATTATTTTACTCATGTTTTTTGATACGTTTTAGAGGTTTAGCTAACTTTATAAATATAAAATAAAAAGGTTTTATTTTAAATTGCTATTACAATAAAAATTGTTTTAAAGACTAACTGACTAAGATACATAAAATACATTCGTTACAATAAATAATCCTAATGAAAAATTAAAACATAAAAATTTGAAATATGCAGTTCTATAGACAAATAATAGTTATTATAATATTATATCCTATATAATTGTTATTAACTTAAAAATCAATACCAACGGCCGGAGTATGTACATTAGAATGGACAGAATGGTGTTGATATTGTACCCAATTAGTGTTAGGTAGTTAGATATTCAGTGCCGTAACTAGAGGTTGGCGACATGGGCGTTTGCTAAGGGCGCAGACAAGTAATGTAAGGGGCGCATTTCAGTTAAATAAGAATGTTTTTTTTTTATAACTTGGTTTTAAGACTTGATTATTTAAAAAATATGGCAGTATTTTATAACCACGTAAAAATGTAATATTATTATATTTATATAAAAATTATAGATATCTATGAAATACATTAAAAATAAAAATAAAATTCGCCAAGGGCGCCACATTAGTTACGGCATAGTTATGCCATAGTTACGGCACTGTAGATATTAAATAATTGTATTGTGAATAGAAAATTATAATATAGGTAGATAAACCTTAAATTTATAACTGAACATTTTATGCTCCCAAGACTAATAATTTTTGAATTAAAACAAAATAACTAAAACCGTTATTGGCATTATTACTAAACCATTTTGTTAAAAATTCCTTTTATATAAATTCCTGTTTATTTATTGTTTTTCTTGACGACCGATCCCCAAATTATCAACTACATAAAATTTGTTAGTAGAAATCACTCTTAACATTAAAGATTGACGCATATTTACTGACCCTAAAGATAACGTCATTTATAAAAAAACACACACACTGTAATACTAAAAAAGCGTTGAATGAATAAATCCTCTTTCAGAATTGAAAATGTATTAGTTTAAATATACCTAGAAATTGGATTTTTCACAAGTCCCTTAAAACTATAAATTACGCGAAAACAAAAAGTTAACAAATTAAACAATAATACAGTAGACACTTCATCAATCATCTTAAGTTAAATAAATAGAAAAACTATATCCTTTTAATAAAACGAATATTAAGTTAGGTAATACTAAATTTATATCTAATAAATGGCCAAATTTAATTTAAAATTAGGTACTAAATATTATTTAATAAACTTTTATTTTATATACAATCTATTTATATATTTCAGATGAAAGTTTTTATTTTTATTCACATTTTTGTAGAAAGCCTAAGGATATTTTAACACCCCCCCCCCGCCAATCCCCCTCAAAAAAAAAATTAATAGAACCATTCATTATAATTAGTAAAGAAATTTAAGAGATTTTATTTTTAACAATTTCCGCTGTTACATAATAAAAAAACAATAAATTCCAAATCAATATCCTTGTTTAATTTTTTTTAACAAAATGCAGGATTAAAATAAAAAAAAAATCAACCAGGAAGAACATTTAATTAAATAATCATACAACGTTCTTTAATTCAATTGCTTAATAAAACTATATCATACATCAACTTTTTTTTTGTTTTAAGAATTTATTTTATAAAAACATTATAATAAATAATTTAAATAAAAGAACAGTTTCATACTATAATTAATAAGTAATGGGTCATTATAAACTCATCGAATCGTTAAATAGTTTGGCTATGGTTTTGTAGTTACATTTTTCTAACTGTGCACAATTTAATAAAAATGGTTTAGAAAAGGTTTCACTTAATTTTCCAAAAAAAAACATATCAAACATGTCTACCTTCAACGTCTATTGTTTCATCGATGATTGAAACCCATACAGTGAATAATGTTTCGAATAGAATTAAGTGTTTCCTTAGTTTCCTAATAAATTTCTGTTACCTATGTAATTTTTCCTAATAATACTCTCGTCAGGAATTAATTGTCCCGTATACTTTGTTAAAAAAGCATTCAATGATTTATTTTCCAACTTGGAAATTGGAATATCCGCATGTATATAAGTACGACAAAATTCGGAAATTAACGAGTTTTTATTACCTGAAGAAGTGGTGGAAGCAAAAAACTAATGTTTGAATTTTTGTCGTCTTATTTTACTCTCTTTGTGTTTGGCGGTCCCTATATTATGTTGTACTACTAAAAAACGTTTTTCAATGGAAACAGATTTTTCACACGCAGAACAATACAAAATCTCACCATAGGTCTGAAAATGTTCGTTTGGAAATTCTAGTACATAGTTTTTAGCTTTTCCAGCTTAGGATACTCGAACTTTCGGCATAATTTTTACACTAACACGGCCAACTCAAAATCACACGTCTAAATAAACACACGTCTCGTTCATCGATGTGGATATACTGACTTGCACGCTGTCGATACTTCAAACTCAAACACGTATTAATAAATCGTTATCTATTATTTATCGATGTCATAAATGTCGAACATAATATAATATCGACTGTAAATAAACGGTCGATTAGTTCAATAATATTGGTATTATTTTGTTTATTACGTACTTTTAGAAACATGGGAAATTGTCTGCATTGAAAAATATAATCGTATATAATTATAAATAAATCGTAATCGAAATATGTAGGAAAAAATAGAATTATTGAGAATCATGTAAAAATATGTAAAATAAAATATAGTTCATTACATTGGAAATTGCTTGAAACGAATTTATCACTTACCTAAATGAATTTATCAAGTCACAGTAAAAATATGTATTTACATAAAAATCCGAGCCCTAGTAATGACTAACCAAAACAGAGGCAAACTGAACAATAGAACATGCTACACTCCCATACCAGAAATGTGACAATGTTTCCTTTTAGAAGCTTAAATAAAAAAACTTTCAAACATACCTATTGACAACAAAGTATTTAATTTCGACAACATATAGAATCTCTAATCTACTAAAAATGTCTTGGTAATTTTTTCAAATTTATTATTTATTATTAAGTAGGTATTTTACCAACTTAACAGATAACTCAAGTCATGTAAGATTAATAAACTGTTTAAGTAAAATTATTAAAAAATACATTTAACATAAAAGTTTTTTTAAAATAATATATTTAATATTGTTATTTATTTTTAAATGTGAGTTGAATTTTTAGCTTTATATCTATAAGCTCATTGTTATGATAGAAGTTCAGTCATCAGATTCAGACAATATTTTTATTTCATTAATACAATTTTACTTAGATCTATGAATAAAATGTCTGCATAAGAATTATTAGGTTAAATATGTTAAAATAATAAAAATATTATGTAAAAACATGAAATGTGTCACATAATTTTTATCAGTTCATTATTCGATAAAACCATGTTAAACGATTTTCTTTATAAAATCCGGACAATTCTCAATGTTCAATCTCAGATGTTTGAAATCCGGGGCGTATGGTAACCCTACACATAGATATAACTAAATTGTAGGTACTATGATTAACTTATTAATATTCAAAAAATTGGAAATGTCTGCAATAATTGTATATGATTATTTTTTTAGTAGAATATGCTAATTTACATTAAAAATTATTGTCTATAAATATCATTTGAAGGCATATTAAAACTATAAAAAAGACATAAACTGGAATACTGCAATAATGAGAACAAGATTAAAGATAACGTTTTTGCAATCTATTTTATTTAACTTTGTCATTAACTTTAAAAACATCTTAAAACAACATAAACATATTACTATCTATTACCATTATACATATATATATATATATTAATACTCTATGAAAATGAAATAATAGCCTTTACTTTAAATAACTTTTACTAAATTAATTGTATCTAAGTCCTAAATACATACTACCAAATACTTAAAATCAATCAAATAATATTACATAAATGTTAATAACAACTTATTAATAGTATAAAAGTATTAAAAAAAAAAAAACAAATAATCATATATAGATGGAAAAGGTTATCAATTGATTTAAATAAATTTATTGATTTTATTTTTTGTATTTTATTTTTAGTGCTAAAATATTTATATCGTTTCCAAAAAATTGTCCAGAAACTATAACTACCTACAATATTAATAACTCAACAATTAAAATAAATGTTGAAAAATATATGGTCTACTTTACAGTTTACCTACACAAAGAGTCGATTTCTATTTCTAATACAATTCTAAAGGTGTATAATTCTACATTTAATTATTCTCTTTCACAAAGTTAATTTAATTTGATTTAATTAATATATACCATTAAAGCCAAATTTAAAATAGATTATAATTATTATTTATTTTAATTGTTGCATACCCATCTAAATATTATAGTATTTTTTACAATTGATAATCTAGGTAAAAATTATAACAATATTTTATATTAATAACTGTTTTAATAAATCTGAACACAAGATACAAGTTATTATACATATTATAGCTAAAATTGTATCAATATATTATATACAATTAAGAATGGCAAATTCATAATACTTATAAGTTAAAATAATTGTATATTTACAGACAATAAAAATGGCAACGAATTGGTGGAAAATAATGGTCTTGCAAGTATTGATAACTACTGTAATTTGTTCAACTGGATTGGAGCTTGGCGATGATTTAAAATTATCAAATGAAAATATAATTTCATTATTTAAACACTTTTTAGAGGTAACATTAAGTAATACAATTAAAATAAACCAATAATTATACATGTTACTTTTTATTTATTTATTGAGTTATTCTATAAATAGGATATAAATAATCAACATGCCATTAAAGATAATGATGAAATAGAAAAAATAAAAGATTTATATCAACCATTGTCATTGACATCATTAAATGGCAAATATCTTGACAAATTCACAGAGAATGAATTAAAAAATGAGGAATTACAGCAATCAACATTTGAAAATCTTCAAAATATGAAAAGTATTAAACATTTTAACAAGAGAAGTGGTAAGAAAAACCGTAAGTCATAATGATTATTAATATACTATATACTATACATAGTATCGGGTACATCATTTGGATAAGCTGAGTATACATTTACATCAATTTTTTTTTATATATTAAACACTTTCTTTAGCGTATATATTTAAAGTTTTATATTGAATCAGTATTTCATATATTAAATTTTATTTTACATTTTTTTTTTTACTTGTCCAATACATTTTTTCTGTAGTCCGACAATTGACTAATTACCAAGACAAAATATGTAACAGCAATTTATTATGAACATCAAATAATAATAATAAAAATGTGAAAATGTTTGAAAATACAACCATAATAAATGAACAAAACGTCTCAAACGTTTAATTGTGTTGAATAAAAATAAATCTCAAAAATTTTAATTTCCAATTAAATATCAAAAACAAAAATAAAGTAAAAAATTGAATTCCTAGTTCTTATTTTATATACGAGATAATCATAATATTATAATCTAGGTATATCGTATATCTATATACCTGGAAATGATTTAATAATTACAAATTAAATAAAATATTGACTTTAACAACTAAAATCTTAAATGACACGCCTGTATAGTATATATTTATTAGTATACTATATTACTATGTACTTATTGTTTTGTATTATAATTCATAATTTACTTTTACAGATAAAACAAATTTATGTTATTTTAAGATTTGCAACAAAAAAAGATCTATTAACGACTATGACAATTTCATCCGCTACATAACAAAAAGATATTATAATCCACAACAGTTTTAAATTATCAATTTTTGATTTTATTGGAAAAAATAAACTCTTAGTAAATGTATTATTCCAATAAATAATAACATAAATAATAAGTAGTTTGGTAATAAGTAGTTTGGTACTGTGAAGATTCATTTATCATAATTCATTAAGTATATCATTATAATTCATATTTATATACAAATAACAAAGCACAGTAAACATTTGATGTATTAGTTATGTAATTTAGATATTATGAATATCATTAATGCACAAAATTAAATATAGCTAATAAAGTTTAAATAGATTTTAATAGAAAATTATATTTAAATTTTAAATTTTAATTATTTTTAATCAATATACTTGAAATAAAATATATACATAGGTATTTGTTTATTTATTACTTAATATAAAATGTACTATACTGTACTTACAGTAACCATGGTAGAAAACAGAAAAAAGAAATAATTACTAAGAAATGATAGAGGTATCTACTACATTTACCTATGAATAATCTGATATTATTTCACTATTTTTATTTTCAGATAACTTTCGTAGGTTGATGTTGATTTTAAGATAATCTAGATAACAATAAAGAATAGATATCTTTTATCCTGCTTATTGTTTAATATAAATAAAATTATATCAAAAATTAGTAAGTAATTAAATTATGTAACGATAACAAATAAGTTGTATTACTAATTGTCTGACTAATTGTAGGTACCTATTTTTCACAACTAGATCATTTTTGTTACTGACTTTGAATAAAATACCAGAAATTAGCATGTGTTTAATGTAATTTTAGATGAGACAGTCACAGTATTCAGGCTGTGACTGTGAAGAGCAATATGTATTTATAAAAAAATAGATTAATGCAAGATTAATTTTGTCTTGTACATTTTAATATTATATTATTCTAATAATATGTATGTCAAATTGTTTACATAAAGTTGTTGGCCTAGAATTGTATAATGCAGACAGCTTTTTAAAATTGAAATTAAATCTTGTACAAACAGGTAAAGACTAACTTACAAATTGTAATAAAAGTAGTAAGTATATAAGTGTTACCTATTTGTTCTTCTCATAAAATATAAAATTGAAAGTGCAACACAATTATTGAGGTTTGAGGTAAATACTACACGAGTAGATGGAATTGTTAAAAAACGTAATAGAAATTTTAAATGTTGAAGACTAAGAACGAATAAACGAGAAAATTTGAAATCATACTAGGTACATACTAAATTGTAAATACACACTATTCACTAATCACTAGTCAGTTGTTGTAGTCACAGACCATAGATAATTCTATTATCTATGTCACAGACACCGACCAGCAGCTGGTAACTTAAGCTATGGTACTCACCATGATAACTTACTCACTTATCTTGCTGTTATCACCTATTAACATTACTAGTCTTATCAATATGTATATGATAAATTGATGAAGATTACTCATAGCGTTTTCCACCACACTGCACTGACTGCACCAGTGCATGGAGCTCGTGCGATTATCATTGCACTGATTGCAAAAAACTGGCGTAGTGCATTAAGGTGAAACATAAAAATGTCCACTCAGTGCACATTAATCTTACAGATGGAACATAAAAATATGCACTGGTGCAATCAGTGCAGTGTAGTGGAAAACGCTATTACTGTCAAAGTGTCAAAATGCACAATCCGAATTCCGAATAATCCAATATTACAATAATTATTTACAAATTTACAATATTAATTTTTATTATTATATTTTTACAATATAAGCGGGTAATAGAACCAAACTTTGTCCAACTTGTATTATTTTTAATTTTTATACAATTTTATCTTCAATAGGTACATAATGTTTATAACACTTATGTTTTCAGTTTTGTTTGCTAACAATGATGGCAGTAAATAAGAGGTTGGATCCAAAATGTTTTTAAAACATACCACCTAGGTATTTAAAAAACTAAACGTATTATATTGAAATTCTGATACTCTAATCGTCTTACAGTTTACACACATGAAATCTCACATTTATACTTAAAATAAAATGTTTAGTAAAGTAAATCATTGTGTGAAATTAGGAACTCTTACACGTATAAGGTAGCCAATTACGATGAGTCGGTTCCAATGACGGTCACGTATCTAATGGCTATTCTAAATTTCTTAATACCTAACCTAACCTACCTCTTAAAGACTTGAATTATTCATTTTTTTTACATTAGATTCTTTACATATGGTAGACATAGCTAAAATAGTTTAACATTTAACCAAAATAAAGAAAACATATTTTTGTGTTGTGTGCTCGTTTAAATATGATTTTATATTAGTTGGTCCAAGAAAAATAAAAAGAACAATAGCTTACAAAACAATCTTGTTTTATTAATTATAAAATACATAGTTAAGAAATTAAAAAAATCGTATAGGTACCTATATTGTAATATAAATAAAAAGTACCTATATACTTGTATTGATAATATAATAAAATTGAGTTTACATTTTTTTTCTCTAGAAAATCTGTTTATAATATTTTTAATGTTAGCTAGTTTCACTGTTAATATCAATATCTATTTATGGTAATAGGATATACATAAGTATTAATAGTGTTTTACGAATTAAATGATTTATATTTTTAATGGTACTATAATAATAAATAATAATGAATTGTATTCTGGTTCTTATCTATTTTTTATATGGTTATAACTGTAAGTTTATAAATCCATTAAATTTTCACAAAATGCTTATTTTAGCGTTATCTATATAGTATATAGAGATTACAGTCAACATATTTTGACTTTTTTGAGCTATTTACAGATTTTTCTGAGTATTTTTTTTTTGAACTGCCGATAAAAAAATGTTGGGTGCCCAAAAAAACTTGAAAATTTAATACAAGATGATTTCTTACAAATCGTTATTATTGTAGTTAGAAAAAAATCAAAATCGTATGTCATAATTTTTTTATAACAAGCGTCCAAAATTCAAATTTTTATGAAATATGTCAAAATTACGAAAAATTGCAAGTAATTTTATTGATGAAAATGTATACATTTAGTCAATTTCTTGTATTTATATCTTAAGTTAAAAAATTCAACGCTACATAAAAAATTTAAAAAAATAAAAAAAATTGTGCCTATGTATTCTTATAATTTTTTAATCACTATAAGAATAACCTATGAGGAACTTTGTATTAAATTTTCAAGTATTTTTATAAGGCCAAAAAAATTTTATCGACACTTCAAAAAACAATTTTCAGAAAAATTGAAAATTTCAGTTGTCTAAAATAGCTCAAAAAAAGTCAAAATATTTTAAAAATTAAATCACGTAAAGAAAACTCCAATCTAAATAACTGGTAAAATTTTCAAGTATCTACGACTTATACTTTTTGAATAATAACAAATATTTAAAATCGTTTGAGGATAAATCGTTATCGTTACGCTATTTCATAAAAATTTAAAATTCAAACGCACTTAAAATTTTTCCTATAATGATGTTATGAGTTTTCTGTATAGATACTCGAAGGAAAACTTATGGAAAACTTAGTGTTGTAATATTAATCCTTAATTATAAACACAAAAATTTTTATGATTTTTCAACTTCAAAATTACTTGCAAATTTTCGCGTTTTCGACAGATTTCATAAAAATTTGAACTATAAACGCTCATAAAAAAAATTGTGACTAACGATTTTTAATTTTTTTTAGCTACAATAAAAACAACTCATAAGGAACATTGTATTAAATTTTCAAGTTTTTTTGGTCATCCAACATTTTTTTATCGACACTTCTCATAAAAATCTATAATTTCTATGGTCTATAAAAAACTCAAAAAAGTCAACAATTTTTAACTATATATATAGATAATACTGATATGAACACTTGGTGAAAATTTCAAGTATTTACAGTGTTTAGTTTTTGAATTACAACCATATAAAAAAAGCGGGCAAGTGGGTACTGCTCTGCTGTACATTAGGTGCCGTGTGGATCACTATATATTGTAGGACGGTTAAATTTGAATCCAATGATAATTATCAT
>VUJU01003116.1:0-29180 GCA_009835225.1 Aphis craccivora | reverse complement strand
AAAATACGATATAAAAACATATTAAAAAAAAATGATATATAAGCACTCGAATTTTGGCAGATAAGTAATAAGTACCATACTTATTATTATATTATTGTGTTGAGCGTAGAAAAACACCGCCAACAAATCGGCTTATAATTCTCGGACGACAAGACGACAAAAACATATTGTTAAGAGTATTATTTCAACCCCCTGCCCTTACTAAAATGTATGCGAAGAGACCCTCGGTAACGTCGAACAATGCAAAACGGCGACGAGGTAGTTCAATACAATATTCATAATAAGTAGCGACAGTTCTATAACGTTATGCGCAATAATACGTAATATTATAAAGCGTTCGGGTCGCAATATCTCATTAACATATTATATACCTAAGTACTCGCGCACGAACGGTTACAAGTAATAACCTTTGCGCACGAGTAAAGATGCTTAGCACAAGTAACTATTTGTCACATCTATACATTCGCAAAGGCAGTGTACGCGACAACAATTACAATACAATTACAGAAGACAGGACCCAAGCGAAAACTGTCCCGTCCTTTGTGCTCAGTCGAATCGAGGAACACAAAGACTAGCCGAAAATGTTTTCCGGGGCGAGTTTCCTCTCAGTCAATAATAATACGACTGTTGTAATAATAACGACAAAAAAAAAAAAATGTGTATAAAGACGTTTTAATCCGTCCGCCCGACCTCGAGCAGCTGCTTCCCCGGTACGCCGGTACATAATGTATAATACCTACGTTTCTTTTCGGTAAACATAATATTATAATACGTCAAATCGACTAAAATTGCACAGACATCCGAACAACAACAATAACTTTACCGAGAAAAAATCCTAACCATCGTTATTTTCATCGTGGAGCCACCGGACAAAAAAAAAAATATTAAAGCTTCTTCAATCACCGACGAGCTCGAGAGAATGCATATTTTTTTTGAGAAACTTTTGTGCCGTAAACTCTTAAAAAAATATAAAATGACTTATTAATATTTTACTTAGGTTTGATTATAAGTAAAATGAGTGTAAAAGAGTTTTTTTAAGTTTACCGGAAAAAACTAAAATTCGGAAACGGTAGAGAAAAAAAATCACTTTAATTTACTACAGTTGTGTATGAGTGGGAACTCGTCCATTACCATAAAGTATATCTTATATTCTCTTAGCTTATTTAAAAGATACAAATAAATCTGTAATTATTATTTTTTTTTTTTTTTTAGTCAAGTTTGATAAACATTTATATTTTTAAACTAGATGAACAATAATAAAAATATTTATCTACAATTCTAAAAAAATAAATGTGTTGGCCTTTTGTGTGATACTTATGGTAGTAATTAAGGCGTGTGATATTAGGCAAATAGTAGGCGTACTTTAATAGTTTTTCGATAGGTATAGAGGTACCGTCTAAATTTTTATACGTTGTCACTAAGCGTCATTTGTATAATAATGTCAACTCATAAAATATACAAAATATGAATTCCATGTGTATTATGTATTACGTTATGAATTTTTACAAAAATATTATTACGCCGTTTTTTTTTTTTAAAAAAAAGAAAGTAAAATTGGTCGTGAATATCCTAAAAAGGGAATGAAAATAATTTACATTATGCGCACAGTTTAAACAATTGTGATTTGTGAATGTACTTAAAACAACAATAGATAATAATAATAATTCGGTTGATTCACGTGTAATAACTTATATGTACCTTGTACCTACCTACTATATTTTTTCGGTATTTTTTTTCGATTAAATATTCTTTTTTTACAACTATTGCTCTTTTTATTTTTGTTTGTTGAAGTGATTCTGGCAGTAAATTTCTTTCATGCTTTTTTTTGGCGAGAATATATAATAATTTTTGACTGTTGAAACGCCTATGTATGTATTTCGTCAAAGGCAAAAAAGTAACGAGATTTTCTTTGAGAAAACCGAAAAACTCACTGTAGTTATTCCTAAAAGCAATCTGTTTTTCCATTATACGAGTTCAACGAATGTATATTTTTTAAGATTTTTTTCATTCAATATATTATAAACTTTTGACATTTTATTGGAAAAGCAACCAAAAACGGGTAGATATTATATCGTTATTCTTTTTACGGGTAAAAAGTTACATTAGCTTTTTAGATTTTTGAGAAACAAATCTAAGAAAACGTATACATTTATAATGCCATCACAGCCCTTATTATAGTGTGAAAAATATAATAGAGCGCGCAGTGCCTAGTAATAAACAATGATGACAAAATCAAAAAAACATATTATTTTATACTTGCGGCATATATAAAGACTTTGTATATGAATAAACATATTTTACAAACGAACACTAATTAAAAATTCAACCCATGCGTGTTTCGGTTACACTAATTGTTGTTAAACTCATAAATTATTTAGATTTTGGTGAACATTATGTTACGAGTATAATATATACCTACCGTTTTATAGATATATACACGTACTTAATAATGTTTCCCCCAAAATAAAAAAAAAAATAAAATCCGATAAGAATGTACAATTATACCTACATTTACCGCCACATCCGGGTTTTTTTTTTCTTGACAAACGAATAATATACAATCGGTAAAATTTTACGAATGTCGCTTTGTCTAATTAATTTTAGATTAAGAAAGTTTGTGGGACCCATAGGAAAAACGCAGTGTGCTTCGTTTTTAAAACATTTTTTTTTTTCATTTGACACGACTAAGATTTGTATAATCTATTATAAATAGTACCAGTATTGCAGTCTGTTGGTATTTCGAAATAAAACTAAAACCGGTACAGGAACAAAAAAAAAAATAATGAACCATCAATATAGGTAATAGGTACATTTATTTGTATAAATTAATTTTGAACAATGATCCGATCCGATATAACATTATAAAATTATAATACTCCGTCAAGTTTTCTATCATTGCCACACGGCTAATAAGGTATAGTATATAAGTACAGACAGACAGATACTCAAATTTATATTTCATTCAATTACATCTATAGAGCTATAGAAATTTTAAATAAGCTTTGAATTATATCGTAAAAATAAGAATATAACTAATAATTTTCAATAAATGACCCACCCCATTATTCAGCCAATCGTCTAGAACCTAGACCACTAGTTAGAATAACTCTTTTATACCAGACTCGTATTATTTTTTCGGATTTATGTTCTTAATCGTTTTTAATATTGTAATACTGTACGAATAATATAATATATTAATATATATTATTATATATACAATTTTGTAATAGTATACATTTTATGAAAATTCTTCGAATAGGTAACTTGTATTATTGAAATATATCTTATTAATTATTACCATATGTACCTACTTACAGTTACAAATCGGTTTTTTTGTAAAAAAAATTTAAAAAAAAAAAATTCGTAAAAAACTCGTAATTAATAACTAAATAGGCTACAACATTTCTAAATATTTAGAGTGCGTGAATAAACGGTACATCCCACAATGGTTTGGGACGTGTTATAATAATTATATTTTTATGTCGTATTTCGTTGATTAATAATACGATTTTAGAAGTTTTTGAACATCGACCCAATATCACAGATGCTACGGTTTTAAAATCCCGAATTTAATTACACATAGTAAATACATCTGATCGGCACATATACGACGTTTTTAATCAAAAAAAAAAAAAAAAAGAAGAAGAAGAAAAGTGATCCGGATATAAGTTTGCCGCTGGTCGTCGTGTGGTTTTCGGGATTTTCTTCGGGTCTGTAACACGCGCTGAGGCATTATCAGATCAGTATACGAGATTTCGAACCAATAACGAGATTAACCTATACCGACCGGAATTACACGCTGGTCGAGAAAATATCTCCCGGAGCCATACAATTTCCGGCCGTTCCGAAATCAATTTATCCGGAAGCTACAACAGAAGTGCGCGATCAATCACCATTATAGTATGTACCATCAATATCATTCTATATACGAGTAGGTCTCGTATACCATACTTACGGATTGGGTGGGCTTATCCAGTCATCACTTTATTACATTTCAAACAAAACGTACGACGACGATCTGTTTAAAAATGTATAAATATTTTTTTAGCCGTAAGGTTAATTACAAAAATGCCTTGTACATGCTTGGCTATATTAAAAAAAAAAAAAACAAATTATTTTTAGCAACCTTCGGTGGTTTGACGTTTGTTTGAATTCGTTTAATTAAATGTAACTGCGGCAAGTATAACTCCGCCGTGCTACTGTATCGATAACTTTTTTTAACGAGGTTTCGAAAAAAACGCTGTTTCTTAAAACAAAATAAAGTAGGTAATATAATATTAATTATGTACATTATAAAAAATAAAAAAACATAGAAATAATAAATATTAATGCATTTTATATTATATTTGCACTCCCGTGTATATTAATATTGTTTTTCGTTGTCAAAGAAATTTTAATATAGGTGCCTACAACATCAAAAGGATTGAACAAATAAAAAATAATAATTAAAACAGATTAATCATGTCGCTAAAACAGAAAATAATATCGAATCAAGTCAATATACGTATAAGCCAGCAATAACTTCAAAAGAGTTATCAATTGGTACATATTACTGTAAATAATGAAAACCATCATGGATTTTCAAATGCAATATAATATATTTATATGTATAGTTAAAAAATATATTTATATTCACTATGTACATAAAGAGATAGCTCTGAAGTTCATTGCTATACTGGCGAAATTGGTATTTTTTTTTTTTTATCGAAAACGTCATGTCACGTTTGAAATTAATGTCACGTCATCCGGAAGGAAATTCGGTGATATAATGCGTATACAAAGCAGCAGGTGGTCTATATATTATATGTTATACTACATATATAGTAAAAGAAAATATACATGAAACATGAGGAGACTTAGGGTTTATACGTACGATGTGAGGTGGATGTACATGGATACACGTTGCTGACGACTAATAATAGGGAATCAAACGAATTCCCTCGGGACATTATTTTATTCGGCTTTAAGACATTTCGCACCCCAAATAAAATTGCATTTAAAGCCTATGAACATAACATTCTATAGACATACCTAATATATATAAACGTAGGCCAAGCCGACTCCGACGTACCATAAATCTCGAACCGGGATTCGTGTGTATAAATAATTATGTGAGTAAATTATTAGACTCGAGTCGAATGTGCCCTTAAACTGACGTCACTACGGGAAACAAAGAAAACGAGAACGTTTTTAGGATATTAAAAAAACTTCTTTTCTCACTTTCTATCTTGATACTGATTTTCGTTATTTATCTTTTGAATCATAAGTATATTAACGTTTCGAATTTACGATTTCAAACTAGTCGAGTTCGTTACACTATATATAATATGACTTATAGATATTACAAATGTTAATCTCGACTGCATATTATTATGTTGTATTAAGTATTATAATAAATTTGTAATATTAAGTTACATAATAAAGAGTGGACTAGTCTGTTACAATAAGATGTAAATCGAAGATTATAATACTATAAATTATGATGTTTCGTTTTATAATGTGCTTATCGATTTAATGGCATATTATATTAAGTACAAATTGATAATTATTCAATATCCAAATGATTTTACGGTATTCGTATACAAATACAAACTTAAAATATAATACTGCTTTTATCTAATATTTAATCTTCAAAAAAAAAAAAAAAAGTTATACCGTCGTTGTACTATTAAAAACTAATTGGTTTTTACTTACGACATTTAGGTATACGAAAGATACCCGTAACGGTCGTACGATAATTTTCTTACTTAGTATAATCTATTCATTAAAATCAATCTAACATTTAATCATCTATATTTATTCATGCATTGGAAGACTTAATACCAGTGTGTTATAAAAACTGGTTTAAAATCCTACTCAAAAACGCTTTTAACATTCGATTTATATACTCGATGAAAAAAAGATAAAGAACATAATAACATATTTTAAGTTTATTTCATTTCAGATTTCTACATAATAAAACTTGTATCAAGTTGAATAAATGCATAAAAATTGTTTTTAAAATATTGGTGAAATATATATATTCATACGAATATGAAACGTAGTTTTCAATTTCATATTTGCTTATTTATTTATTGGGCCATTTATTGTTACATTTATCCAAAACTACAAGTAATTGGTTTCAGTTTAGCTTTTTTTTTAAACACTGAGAAATTTCAATTTACTACGAGTTTATTATATGGTATCAAATATCAATTATAGGTATGGTACATTATTATAAGTAAAACAGTAATAATTTATTTTCATCACCACAAATATTATATCAATATTTACTCTGGTTGTATGTAGTCGATACGATGTAATTTATTATAACAATTTCATATTAATGTAAATGTTTGTAAATGTTTGTTGATTAAAAACCCTATAAATGTAAATGGTCGAATAACGTTGTTAACGAAAAAACTTTGTAAAAAAAATATGGCTCGATCAGAGTGTAAATTAAAAACGTATAAAACGAGACATTATTTATTTTAATAATAATATTTCGTTTATTTATTGATTCGTAATATTATATTATTCCGTATGATTTGTGTTCATGATGGACGGAACGCATGAATGCGAATAATAATAATCATACACACGTGTGTTCGCGGTAATAATAATCAAGTGATTCCACATATTTTTACGATAATCACAGGGTCAGCAATTTTACAAATATTCGAAAAATATTTAATAACCTCATGTATCATACCGATTATGTCATACAGCATAATACATTATGATATAATAAGAGTTTTATGTTGTTTTAATTATTTCTCGGCGAATATATTATCGGTTTATTATATCCTACACATACATATCCCAATAGATAATACTACAAGGGCGATACGTATAATGCGATTGTAAATAAAAATCGGTATAAGATCGTAATATGGTGTGAAAACTCTTGGTGCGTTTTTTTCCAATCGTAGTTTAATATTGTAAAACGTTGTCAAAGTGGCCCACTCCTTTCACCATCAGGAATAAAACGCTTAGCAATCAATATTTTTTAGAAGGTCCCCTGGCACTCGATTACCGATCTTCAACACTGCAGTGTTAAAAATACTTGGCTCGCGATAACAATAATTACGAGTAAAAACGACAATCGCCACGGTCTTTAGCGAGTGTGCGTGTTACGGGCATTGGCACTGACGACGAGAACTGTGAAAAAATAATTTATTAAATTACAATTTTACTAGTTGTAAGTAAGTTATTTATTTGACATTTAACATTGGTCATTTCCTGTAGGTACAATTGTGCAACTATAGGTGCCCATAAGTCATTATTTTAGCGTGCTGTACGAGAAACCAAATCTATAGTAACGTCTCTTCTCTCGCATTTATACTCGGAATCTTCTATGTGCTATCAAAATTGTCTTGAGATCTCGGAGATGGATCGAGACTCGGTATACTATACTCCAGCCAATATATAGACACGGGTTACCTTATAATCGTATAATATAAATAATAATGGTTATTCAACAACACTTATTAAAATATATTCATTTTTTTTTTCTTGACTTAGGTAATTACTAATTACATTATTTTTATTTCCTGGACTGTGCGGAAATGACGGTTCGTGTAGAATATACTTATCGAACCTGCTTCCACACTCGGCCGTGCAGCACTATTTCACTATTTCTAATCTAACTCACTCTTGTCCAGCGCTCAAACTGGTCCAGCGCCGGATTCTCCCTGTGGCTATCGATAAATCCACTTCCTAAATGCCTATACGTAATCATCAATTATATTGTCATCACGACGGTTTAATATAAACGCATACACACGTATACATATACATTGACGATTATTTCTCAATTCTCTCGGAATTTTAAAAAAAGTTTAATTTTACTCGTGTAAAAAGTACATCAATACATTAAGACAAAAAATGTTTCCCTAGAAAGCCAACCCTCATACGCAGTTATTGTATTGGTTTACTTACTGTTCCGAATACCTAATGATCCACCAATTCGTTCTACAATATAACAATTAGTGATAATATTGTGTACTTGTTGATAAAAAAAAAAAAAATCAAAAGAGACTTTCTCAGTTCAGCTTGTCGATATTATGTACTAGGATTTGGTGTTGTAAACTGGAAGTACCCAATGACCCAAAAAATAAGCTCGAATTATGTATGATTATGCACAATTAGTATATGGTTTATATAGGTATAAATGCGATCCATTCGAAATAGTCAACGATGAAAACTTAACTCGTTTTGCGTTTAGTGTGAAGTCGCGGTGTACATGCTGTACACAATCGGTGCTACTCTCGACAGGAGGAGGCATTTGTCTTATACGGTTTTTTTTCTTTCTAATAACCGACATCTGCAGTTGGTGCAGGAGGATGCTGTTATACAGTTGTAAACCAATTTGCACGCGTCTCCAAGCGTAGACGACTCGCGCGAGATTGGTTATTTTTTTTTTTCTAGACGACTTTGCTTATCGACTTTACGTCTGTGAAAAAAGAGTGCATTCCTCCGTCAGGCCATAACGCCGATTCGAATCGGAAAACGGAATTAAACGTTACGAGAGCATAACGACGTACGATTACAGATAATATTATATAATATTATTATAACGCAAACGTCGGTTGACCTACAAAGGCGACGTCGTTTATATTTATAATGAAAACACACAACATACATAGTACCTATATTGATGTCACACACGCGTACCTACACACGGTACACGTAATATCGTTTACCGCGTTTATTGCGTATTTTTATTTTATTATTATCATCATCATAGTTATTACGCGTATTAGATAATACGCGGGCGAGCGAGCGTGCACGACGACGACAATAATAATAATAATAATCATAATATTATAATATAGCGCGCCTACGACGGCGGCGGCGGCGGCGGCGGTGGTAACAACAATAATAATAATAAATATCTGACGGCGTAACCTTACGGCCGGCGCCGTCCGTTCAAGGCTGCGCTCGTGTGTGCGTGTGTGTGTGTGTGTTCTCCTCCGCGGCCGCGTTATCGCGCGCGCTAACGCGTTTCCAACAGTCGCGCGACGGCCGGCCGGAGCGTATATAACACCGGTGCCGCCGATCCCGTGCGCCCGTGGTCCGCTTCGTCTCGTCCTCTCGTCACGTAATCCGCGTCTCAGCCGCCGCCGCCGCCGCCGCCGATTCCGTAGACGAGATCGTAGTGAATACACCGACCGGGACGAACCGACTTGTGCGCCGACCGACCGACCGACTTAACACCGCACTGCCGCAGAACGTCGTTTATTCGTCGCACCGACCGTTTTATATACGATCGTCGTACGCGACCCGCCGGCCGACGCCATTAATAATATCATCGTAATAAAAATAATTATAAAACGTTAAATCGACGTCGTCGAAACAACCGATCGGTCCACGTAAACTCTACGGTAGTGCAAACGCGAACGAGAGATGCTCCCGACCGTCGTCGCCGCCCTGTTGATCGCCGCCGTCCAGGTCGTTCAAGTCGCCGGCGCCTACACGCCGTGGGTCAGTATATATTATTATATGTTATTGCGCGACGACGTGTATAATACCTACTTGTAGTTTATGCGCAATGTTTTATTTTTTTTGATTTATGTATTTTTTTTTTTTTTTTTTACTTTCAACAAATCCGTTCATTACACGCAATAATAATATATACTGTACGATAAATAATATCAAATGTTGATTGCGATTACAGTGACAGGGAAAGCACTGGGCAGTGCCCACCTAACTGTTTTGTTTATTGGGTTATTGGGTTTCTGTACGGCGAGGCTTTCGGGTACCGGAATTAGAACTGAGACCTAACCTAACCGCCTCCGACCAAACCGAACCGTGAACAGATATTTTATTTTATCGGTAGACGACTTTTCTCCAATACTCCTTTGGTGGTTCCAATCTACTATTTACCTATTTTATTTACATAATAACAATTGAATTATTATAGTAGGCCCGTTTCCCTAAAAATAGTGAATTAATTATAAGTTTGGACGATAATGTTATTATCTAGTGACGTTTATGACCAATAACACGAGTAGGTATTAAAAACATCATTGTTATGCACCCGAATAAGTTGTTATCAGGTTTTGATGTACACTAACATGTAAATAATATAAACAAATGACGTTAACAACTACACAGTTGATCGTTTTCCAACGTGCAAAAATATATAAGCTAGTATTTAAATAAAGTTATTTTTATAGAGACAATTGTATGTATAAATGTATAAAATACAAAGCACAACAACTCTTTACAACGCATGTCAACCAAGCGTTTTTAAAATGCAATTTAAATATTAAACTAAAACTTAAAACATTTAATTTTACTTTGATCTATTAAAACGACTTTTATTTGATCTTACGTTTTAGATATGAAGTTGGTATACTTACTCCAATATTTTTATTACTATTTAAAAAATATACTCATAAACATGGGTATTTATGAAATCTTTATCTGCAATTTTAAGAACCGAAACTGTTTGTTTTTTTTAGAACCATTTGAACCCTATTATAAAAAAAATTATACATTTTTGAATTCCTAATCTCTAGTTCACAGATGTTTCTGGGGAAAATGTTACGGGAATAGAGTAAATTAATTAACTGGTTTTGATGACGGATTAACTTTAAACGATATACAAAATATAATATACTAGAGGTACTTAATGGGATTTAATTAGTTGTTTTACTTTTAGTATTCTTAAGACATTATGAAGATAATTGTTCAACCAAAAGTCAACAAGTTATTAAGTGTATTAAGTTGAAAAATTTAGATAGAGCTCCATATCGGAGAAAGCCTTATAAAACCATACCGTGGTTGATCTGATAATAGTTATTTTTGTTTTTTTTAATTTAGTGTTTATTAACTATTGTTCGATAGTTTAGATTGGAAAATTGGGCAGGTAGCGAATATTCAGATTCAGAGAACTCATTTTTCCCGAGTTGACGAGTTTCGAAAGACGATTTTTTTTTTCACATTGACGACTGGCCAAATCCGTGTAGCTATGCGCTATTCAAATTCGACCATTTCGAAATCACCTGTTGCGCGGCCGCGGACCGGGTCCGTAGCGTGTTAATAGTACTGCAGCAGTATAACATGATAATAATATAATATTATGACATTATTACGATTGCGACCTCGGCGAGCATTTTTAAGGTCCTCCCCAGGAGTCGTATGCATGCGATACAGCCGGTGTGCTGAAAATTAAATGATATTAAAATTTATCGAATTGATTTACGTTTCGTGCGTTTTGTTTTCAGGATCACTTATTCGACTACCGAGATGAACAGGTGCCGGACGAACGACCGACCAAATATTGCGCGGCGTGTGGTAAATATATAACAATAAAACCCGACACTAATCGCGAGTACAGACACTGTATTGTTAAAAAGATATGTATTATATTATATTATGTACGAGTATAAAGACTTGAGTTTCTGGATGCAAAGTTCATTTCTTAATATATTTTTTTTTTTTTTGCTTTACGTTGTTTTGGGTTTTTTTTAAAACAAACATTCTCGGCTTGATAGATGTAAGTGATATGGGGACAGTAATGATTCGAATATTCAGTAATTTATATTAATCTATCAACATTTAAACATTTTTTAAACAGTTCAATTACTAGATCCAACATCAAATCAAATTTATAATTTTGTAAAATCATTTTTTTAGAATATTATATCATTATCCTGAATAAATAATAATTTTAATAATTTAAGAAATACTTTTTCGAATATTGAATTGAATGCAGTACAATATTTTTAAAAAAAAACTATATCTTCACTAAATAATTTACAGTAGAAAAGAAGTTTTCTGAAAATTCATTGTTAAAAAAAAACACGGGGATGAGTATGCTCGATGAATTACTCCGCTCCATTTAAAACTATTTTTATTGAGTAAACATTAGCTACCCAGAATAACACAAAAATCACGTCGTGAAGGAAAAACAAACGTCATATTTACGCATTGTTTTTCTGTACACAAATAGGGCGAAACATAAAAGGCTATACCGACGGTCTTATCTCCTGAAGCGTTGAAACATTTCGAAAATAATACAGCTGTTTCGGACAATAATTGTGTTTGTTTTTAAACGGATGGCTCTTAAGGCTATAACTAAGTACGCAAAACCATATCACACACGCGATGCACTCCGGATGACGTGAACCCGACGGTCCCGAGTAGACACACTCACGTATAAACAATAAAAAAAGAATCCTAGTATTGTTTTCGTTTCCTTTTGGTAAATAATATTATTTTAGTCCTTCTCCCCAACCGCCTCAGCTGCAATCACGACCCATTAAAGCAAATTTGTTATTTTTGCGACCAAAAGGAAAGAACACAATAATATATCGTTTCGTATACATATAATGTTTAATGTATATGATTTATAGTTTATAAAATATTGTCCCCTTAAACCTCCGAAACAGACCGAAAATCGATTTACGACACACCGTCGCCGGCACGTGTCATTCTATTTTCGCTGCAAATCGACGTTTCGCGCGTTACGATAACACCGCGGCGCAATCGAACGAGTAGCGTTCAAAATCGAATTTCGTACACATCGCAGTTTAATTGACCCGAACGGCGGCCATATACGTACATAGTTTATACATATCGATAACCTTAACCTAGATACGATTTTCGAAAAATTATTCGCCTGTCTGTCGTACGTTTTTCGTAAATTATCATTAATAGGCCCTTCGAATTTTCAAACGTCCCGCGTTAGCACTAGTAGTGGGTAATAATAACCAGTAGGTACCTAGGTACTATGTTTTTTATTAGTTTTGTTTTTAATACTAATTTCAATCATTAGCTATGGACGTACATGATTTTCTAAATGTTTACATTCTAAGGCTTTATAAGCTTTACGCGTACCAACACTATAATATTAATATGATTTTATCATCAGAGTAGAATTTATGGAGAAATACGAATAATTTGATAAGCTTCGTTATACTTTTTTTGCTTCATTTTTTCACGAATATAATTCACAATTTTCCACCACGTCTAATTTTGGAACGTTTAAAAATATAACATGATACGCACAATATTTAGCTTTTATTTTATAATTTAACCAGATAAGATATTATATATATTATACATTATATGTGTGTGTAGGTGTTATTAAGTGGGGCCAAGTAATCTTAGACACGAATTCGTTATCCCTTAACACGCGTCTATTTTTAATTGAATTCGTGTCAAGTTCTAAACTAAAAGTATTATTCATATTTTATTCTTTTTAATGGTTTATTATTATAATTTTTTTGTTTTAACAAAAGATTTTCTCCGACGTGTAAATGTTTCATTAATAATAATGAGATTTCACGCCAAATCTTCTTAACCCCTCAAGTCTTCAATGATCACGTTTTGAAATATTCTTACGCTTGATGTTGATTTTTGTCATTTGCCGTTTAAGTTGACTACCTATACTAAGTAATATAGCGTACTTACTATAAAGGATTAAATAACGGTAAATCGTTACTAATCGCGATTTATCGAGTTCACAGAATATATATATATATATATATGTAATAATGATAATATAATACATCTGGCTATAAGCAGTAATAATTGTGCATAATCCTTTGTTGCGCGTAGTTATGAGCAACGACGTTATGGCTGGGCGGCATACATCACTACCATTATAATTACGATGAGACTATGTGTACTATAATACTTATGTGTACATATAAGCTTTCGGTTATTAATTATATGTCGTTAATCAGTGTAGGTACCGATTAAATGCGCGTTGCTACCGTCGATGTAATATCGTTTAAAATCGATTTAAGAATTTTTATTATCGAACTACATATACACACAAATGCGTTTTATGTTTGTGTATTCGCGTATACGGATAACTAACAATGCTGGATTAATGATCCATCAGGCACCGAAACAGCAAACATTATCAGTAAACGACTTTCAACTCTTAAACTTCAACCTTTTCACTTCGAAAAACAAATGTAATTACCGCACGGTAATACCTTGTACTACATCGAACTAAAATGTTCACAACTTCCATCTTCACTGATATTTATTAACTTTGTCATATTATCGTTCTCCAGTATCGATTTATTTAGAATTTATCATACAGCAACACATTACAATGATTTAAACATTTTTATTTTACTTACTTTTTGAAATATCTTTTGAATACATGCATCAAATTAATATTTTATCAAAATAGGTGAGTCCCTAAAGAATTCGCCCCTTCCCCCCAAACACCCTCTCACTTAATCCAGGCTTCACAATCAATCTTTTATCTAATAATTGCTTCATTATTATTTCTAACATTTATTTCAAAAGGTATTACTACGCATATTGACTTTAGGATTTTGTTACATTACACTGTGTTTAATAATTAATATTATAAAATATCATGATGTGCGTAGATTAGGTTAATTAGGCGCGTAAAATAACGAATCACTATATTATACATACCTACTTATATTATCGAATGTTCTGTACACACGGGTCACGGTTAAGTACCGAAAAGTTGTTGCTATAAATAAAAACAGCTATTGACTTGAAATTAATTTCAATATTTAAATATTGCCGTGTTTGATTTATGAACATTTTATCATCGTAAATAACAGTGATCGCCGAATCGCATTGTTACGATTAATGTAAAACGTTTATGCGGCGGTAACTTTCTTCGATCGACTTAATCAATAAACGGTATTTCACTATAACACACAAACGACGACGTTTAATATTTAAATATGAATAGAGAGTGAAGACATATAATATAATATATATATATAGTTTAGGAAATGATTTACGTATGAAAAAGAAACACGAAATCTCGTCAGTTGTCGCTGCACCTGTCCAGCGGCATAATATTTAACTGCGCGTTCCATTTTCGGTCGTACATTGTCACATAATCGCGCATTGTAACGTTAATTTTAACGACTCCTCTAAATTTTCGAACACATTTGTACAGAAACGAACATAGTTTTAACCACATATCATAAAGCAAGTCGTCGTTCGCGTATAACACATTACATATTATTCTTATTATTTATGTCGTACACGACGATAACACATTTTACGTCATGCATAGTTATGCTGAACAATTTTGTTTTCGGCAACTGCAACAAAATGTTTACCTACATTATAATATATGTGGACGCTTGTCTACATTACGCGTACCAACTAAATATTACCTATTATACGGTTTATCAGTACATAACTCGGGAGCTATTCGTTAACACTCAAATTTTATTAATAATTTGATATTTTTATACCTGTTCGGCGGCTTTTATCAAAAAAAACACATATATATATATATATATATACAATGTACTGCTTACAATCGTAAGTACTCTAAAATGTTTAATAAGTTACCTAAAATTCAAATATTCGGATCTTGAATCGACAAATATACATATAGTTGTTAACGATTAAAAATAATTATAATATTACACGCATAACAGTTTAGTAGGTATCAAAATATTACCGTTGATAGAGTATGACGTTAGTTCGTCATCATCCGTCACGGAATCCCGACCAAAAGGGAAATTCGAGAAAACGCTGTGTGTACTGCTTAACTGCACGTAGATTCGCCAAACGATATCGTGTCTGGTAATGGCTAGCACCGTTTTCGTTTTAATTGATGGTTTTTTTGGCGGAATTTATCGTGCTTCCGTATAACTACGATCGCTATGATCTCCGTGTACACGTTATACTATGATCTTCCGGAAACACGACCGTAGATTACTCTGATAGTTATATCACATTATTAAATTATTGTTTAGACACGAAATATGTACAATGGTGTAAGTGTAAACTTATAAGTACAGCGGTGATCAGATAATGGTGGATTTCCATTTTGAAGAATGTACGACCGTGAACACTGTACTAATAATCGTAGTCTAAATAGGTAGACATTATCTTCGCCATACAACATACCTACACAATTATAATAGCTCGACGACTTATCGTAAAATTCATATATTCTTGGTCAATTTCGTAAAAAATACCTAATGGTATCCAACAATAGAAATGAACAGATGCACCAGTTATGACACATTGAAAAGGACCTAATAAAAAGTTTCATATTATTAAAAATTAAGACGAATGTATAGATGAGATTTGTCGTATAACTAAATATTATAGATTCATTTATGATAACTTAAAATATAGCAGTGGACCAGTAACATATTATTTTCTAACACAACATTGAACTTATTACGTCACAAATGCATTTTAGCTGTGTAATAATGTGTTGTGTAAACCGACGTGATCATTTTCAATACAGTTAATCGCTGTTCTTCTTATGGCTAGCCACCTAAACATAATAATTATGTGACATTTTATGTTTATATAGTAGCGAATCGTTAATTGTAAAAACAAAAAAACGAACGCAAGACGCGCTCAGAAAAAAAAATCGCCGTATGTGCATTAAACAATATAATATTACAGCAAAGTTATAGGCGATTACATTAATATGCCTATATTATTATAATACCGTCTGATTGTGATTTCGTTTTCGATTTATAGATAAACCATGTGGGACCCAACCGGAACGGAGGTCGGCTTTCGCGAAAATCGTTAACGGCAAAGACACGCGGGAAAACGAATTCGGTTGGGCGGCTACGTTGGCCCGTCGCGGTCAGTTCTATTGCGGCGGCACGCTCATCACCAAGAAGCACGTGCTAACCGCCGCCCATTGCGTCGAGAAGTGAGTACCAAGTGCACAGTACCTATACAGTTTACATGCCAATCATAGTGTATAAGTCACAACTTTGTTAAATCTATCGTGTACAAAATACGATTGCGTTTTTAGCACTATAGATTATCTGATAATATTATCTCACTTAACCTATCCTATACATTAATAATTTAAAAATATATACTTTTAATCGACGGATTCGTGAAGTCTGATATATTTTATCGAATCACGGTGCTGTGCAATTTATTACAATTAACGTCTCGTTTTTCCAGTTTCAGCCCTAAAGATCTAACCGTGACAATCGGTGAACACGACCGGAAAGTCGACACCGGTCGCAAGTCCGTGCACCACGTGGCCCATATACACCGGCACCAAGACTTCCGGCTAAGCACTTTCGACAACGACATCGCCATCATAGAACTTCGTGAACCCGCGTCCATCAACAACCCGTGGGTGCGCGTCGCGTGCTTACCCAAGTCCGGTGAGTGTCTTTATCAAATAGGCAATTATATTGCATAATGTATACGAGTCACGTGCTGTCAGACGTGATTTACCTTTATATATACTTATATGAACTAAATGAGATGTTTCCACACGCAGCTGAAACGTCATACGAAGGTATCAAGGGCACCGTGATCGGATGGGGCAGATTGGGCGAACGCAAAAAATCGTCCAACATCTTGCAGAAAGTAGACGTACCGATCATATCGAACGCGGACTGCAAGGAAATGGGATATTCACCAGAG
This sequence comes from Aphis craccivora, assembly GCA_009835225.1. Lineage (NCBI taxonomy): Eukaryota > Metazoa > Arthropoda > Insecta > Hemiptera > Aphididae > Aphis > Aphis craccivora. The sequence continues at coordinate 11,807 of VUJU01003116.1, read as the reverse complement.
AAGATCACCGGTAACATGATATGCGCTGGATATAGGGAAGGACAACAAGACGCCTGTCAGGTATATGAACCGTATTAATTTGATGATAACATATCCGATGAATTTTTTTTTTTTTGCGAAAACTTGGGACTCCGTTCCCTTTAAAATGTTATTAAATACCTATTATAAGTAAATTGAGTAAATGTACTATTGTTTTTTGCAGGGTGATAGTGGCGGACCTATGCACAGACGCGTAGATTCTTCTGATATTATGGAAGTCATTGGTATGTATAATATATTATATAATAGTTATGATACGTAATCGTGCTATATTTATAATATATTAATTTATCGCGTAAATCTCTTTCGGTACACAGGCATCGTGTCTTGGGGCAAAGGATGTGCCAGAGAAAACTATCCAGGAGTGTATACCAGAGTGGCCAATTACCTGGACTGGATTATGGATCATACAGGAGACGAATGCATCTGCGGAGCCGAAAGTTCCTGAAACCGTTTCTTCGTTACCTCATCTACTTCACCGCTTATACATTTAAATATACCACACTTAAAATTATTATAATTATAATTATTATTATTATTATTACTCTCATGTGCATAATTAAGTATAAATCTAAACGTATATTATATTTATATAATGTTACTGCATAGCTTATAATTTTATTAACCACCGAATATGATTAACTACATTTTAATATATTGTTATGTATTACATATTATAATATATATTATATATATATTTACGATGTAAATTACGTAAAGTCTAGTCAACACACAGCTGTATAATTATATATAATATATATATATTGAATTTTAAATAGAATTAATTATAATACGATGATTTTAACATTGTTCTAAATTATTATAAGTATGTTGTGCAATATACCTTATATCTTTATACCTACAATAATAACCGTATGCGTCAAAAGCCAGTTTCCGGTATCGGTTGGTTGCGCCGACGCCTGCAGCGCCATTATTACTCCGAATATAAGACCGTGACAACCGAGCCGTTTTATTCTCTAATATTATAATATATTGTTATATAGTCGCGTTTCCGCGGCGATAACAACTCTAAACGGTGTAATTATAAGCAATATAATTGTTATCTGCGCGCATATGTTAAATCTTCGAATCATGTACCAGAGTGAAATATGTTTAATCCGGAATTAGTGGTCGTAAAAAAAAGTTATACTTATACCTACAATTTAAAAATCAGGTGAAATGTTATCTACACTCGTCACGTCAAATTTCTGTGATATACTCGATATCTCATTGATCGCTAAAAAGTCGAAACGTATAGACTATAGGCGTTAAGTCTGTTTGTTCGGATAAAATGGAACGTATAAAATATAGTAATATATTACTATTACACGTTTATTTCGTCGAATATTATTTACACGGATTAAACACAGTTTTTACGGATCACTATGATTGTTTTTGATTTATAAAATATCATATCGTTTTGTATACAATGATGATATTTTATTAATGCTCTTTATAGATTGTCCGTCGTATTTTTGTTAGACGTGTGCGAGCGATGTTCGCTTTCGAGCTACGGCTTAACCAAACTATATACACGTATATTATTAATATTATTCGTCTTTAGCTGATGTATCGAATTCGGAAATGGATTACTCGCGTGGTTTTCTTGCTCTATGCATAATAATAAACGCCGTGCAATGTGTAAAGTTTTGTCGATCGTTTAACTACGTTATAATATTTATATTATACGCGCTCGCCGCGAAACGTTAAGTGTTTTTGTTTGATACTCGTCTCACACATACACTCATCATTGTTCCGAGTCCCCGTCACCCAGCACGCCACCGCCATACAACATTCGTCCTATGATAATGGTAATAGAGCTGTCTTATCGTTCCATCTCGTTTAAAATAATAACATGTGAAGTGTAAACGAGCCGCGCCCTACCGTCGTCTGCTTCCCGATATCGTTATAATAATATACTATTATTTACGTATCGGAAGTGGTATTTTCACGCGATTATAATTTACATATTATCATGTACGTACGAGTAACTAATAGTGTTATAGAACATATCTATACGTGTATAACTATAAATTATAATATAATATAATGTCATTAGAAATCGAAGGCGTTTTATTCGACGAGACTATTGTCTTACTCGTAACAACGCGTATAGAACGTCGCATATCTCGCGACGAAAGTGTTTGTGCGCGAATCTATTATAGATGATGTCGACGTGTATTGTTAACAAGTCGATAATCGTCTCTCAGATCGACTCTCATAAAACGTGCAGGTTCCTACTGAGTTATGTAATAAATAGTGCTAACACATAACCGTACAGACATTTCGTTTGTGACTGTCCATTTTATGTAATTTTACAGCCGGTAGATTATTGTACCTACTGATTTTAAAACTAAGCTTGAATGTTATCGGACACTTCCTTCATTAAAATTTGTAAAAAAAAAAATTTTTTACTAGGATATAGGCGGATGTAAATACATATTTGTGGGTAGTACGCGTAGTTTTGATTTTACAGAGGGAAAAATGTTTGTGCAAATTTTAAAACTTACAGTAATATGCAGTGTCTTGCGGCGTTCGACAGTTAAACACCAACCATACCAAAGTCCATTGTTTGACGCTAAATGTCTCGTCTAGGTACTTTGTGAATATGAAGTATTATCATCTGAAATTATTCAACAAATTGTTTTTTAAATATATTATATTAAATAGTATTAGGCAGAGATCAACTTGTTAATAGTATAATATTTAAAGTAACATAAACTCTAGTACAAACTACCAGCAGGGTATGAAAACAATAAATTATAGTATACATGTTCGTAATTTTTTGTAAGAAAAATTAAAATATATTAAATTATTTGTTTTAGTAAAACTTTATTAGAAGAATAAAATTACGAAATGGTAGTTTTGATATTGTACAATACTTGGAAGCCGAACCAAAAAATATAATATGTTTGCATATTCACATGGCGTTATAGATAGGCTATTTCGCTACACCACTGCAATGGGTTGATTTTTTCAGTATCTTACAGGAATGATAGTGATCTAATAAAATACTTATTATACTTATGGATAGATTAACAATCGAGTGTATAGAACCCAAAAACTTTGTTTGTAAATTTTTTTCAAATGGTAGCAATTATATTTTATAATGGATTCTTAAAGTGTTTTTTTTTTTTTTTTAAAAAAAAAAATTTGATATTAAAATCATATATTTTGGTTCTTTGGTTTATTTACAACGGGGACCTTAAAGTTTAACAAATTGATTTAAATGAATTCTATTTCCAGAGCAAAATAATTTTTTTAAACTATTTTCTAATGCAATTCTACACCTTTTTATTCTGTGACCTGTGTTAATTAAAGATTTTCAATATTATTATAATAATTGTATATTATGACAATTATTATCTACCATATTAAGTATCCAAATTTAAAGTATATAAAAAAAAAATGACTATATAGAAAAATCTAAATTAATCGATTTACTTTGATCATACAATAGTGATAAATATGTACCTACCTACCTATTTTATAATTTTATTTTAAAATACGTTCAACAATTTTGTAGGCAATCATCCCAAAAAATTATTTTTCTGTGTTTGATAAGATGTTCAATTTAAATTTATTAAAAGGTGTAGAATTAAATTAAAAGTTAGTTAAAAAGAAATTATTTAGCTTTAAAAATACGATTTATTAAAGTTTAGGGTTAACGTAGTAAATAAATCAGTGAACCAAAATGTATGATTTTAATATCAAATTTTTTTTTAAGTTCCATAAGAATCCATTATAAAATATAGTTGTTACCATTTCAAAAAAAAGTTTATTTTGATTTTGGTACAACTGCTTGTTTAAAAATTTTAAAATTGGTATACACAAATTGGCCGTTCAAATTAAAGAAACAAGTCATTTTCTTTTTTTTTAAAAATTCCAAGTTATCAATCCATAATCATTAAAAAAAACCGTATACAACGGTATAGGATATAGCCTGTATATTATAATTTATAATATATTAAAATAATTTTTAAAAGCGTACCTATAGTTAAGCGATTGCCCACGACCCACTTCAGAATGTCTACATAAAATCGACGATGAATCATATCATATCGACGTATAACATGAGTTGTGACAACAGCTCGGTGCTTTGAACGGACTTAGGAGGGGAGGGTTGAAGTATAGATCACTGCGTTCTAACTACGACTGACGAACTTAATCTTTAGACTGGAGTAGTTAAAATAAGTTAAAACGCATCCAATAGTAATAATAATAACCAATAGAAAAGTAGTATAGTAAGTCAATAGCACGCTGATTGGCTGTATGATGCGAAGACCCACTGAATTCCATACTCAATGTTGTTATCAATTATAATCATTATTTTTATTCATTTAACGATATTATAATATTATTATATAATATATTTCCATGGTGTAAAAATAAGGATATTAATGTGAGAACAAATTGTTTTTATTATCTATAAGTATAATTATGAGAATTTATAAATAATTTAAATTATTATTATTTTTCGTAAGTATAAGTTACCTATGTACACTTTATATCATTTTATAATCGATATAACTATAAGACAATGAAACGACTTCACGACACGATTTGTAAAAAAACTATCCAGGGGGTGACAGCTAGTATTTTTATAAAAATATTAAAAATGCATGGTCGCAATTTTTTTTCATATGCATTTCAAGTTAAAATGTTAACGAAATTTTTAAATACCGTAAATATTTGAAAACTATTTTAAACTATTTTTTGGTAAGAAATTTAATGAAAATTATATTTTTTTACATCTAAGATTTAAAAATGTATTACAAAATTTCTCATAAATAATTCATACTAAAACTAAATATTAATATACAAATATATATTTTTTTTTATATAGATTTATTTTAATTATGCTATTGGAAATGAAATTTTTAAAATACTTAAATGTAGATTATAAATATTAAAAAATTATTTAGGTACTAATTTTATACCATTAACCATATTTTACAATAAAATGATATTGATTCAAAAATGTATAAGAATCATACAGTTTGGTATAAATATAATAATATATATTATCGTATAAATCTATTACAGGAACACACTTATAATACTTACTATAATATAGTAGAGTGGTACACATTTTTTTATTGAAATTTGTGAAATGACTCCATAATTAATTAATTTTTTTGTAAGCTAATAATCCGGCCATTGACTGGCCACGAACATCATATTATATTACATATATAGTATACGTATAATTTGTTTTAACCTAACCTTTAGTTTCTAGTCATACGTATACTTATTAAAACATAGTACGGTGAATGGATCCGAAAATATTTATTTTCGTATACGTTCGTAACGGACTGTAATACAGCATTTTATTAGATTATATAAAACTGATTCCGTTTTAATTGTCGGTCTTCCTAGATAGAATATTATTTACACTTCCGTAACGGATAACGGCTACAATATAACTACTTAAAGTACATACATCACGTACCTATTATAAATTATAATGTTCTGGATAATTTACGAAATATAATATATTATAATAATACAGGTAAAAGACGATGGATGACAAAGATAATAATATAATATTATATCGAATGGGCGTACTACAAATAATAATATATAGTTGTGCACTCCGCTAACGATATGTCGTCATAATAATAGTGTAAGTAATAAGTATACTTACATTAAAATATGCGCTCATAAACGCTGCTAACTGTAATATTTATAACATTATAATAAATACCTATCTGTTGTATTATACACGCAATAGAAAATACCAAATCGTGTTATGTAATATAAATAAATAATACAATTAAATGTATAACCTAACAAATTAATGAAGTTCATTCGTATAAATAAATATTATTATCAATAAAGTCTTTTAACTTCACTAGTTACTTAACACCTTTTAATGTTTTTTAAAAATGAATTTTTTAACTAGTTAATACCCTCTACACTTCTGACAATAACAATAATAAGAATATTTTTAATATATGTTTATTATACAACAAAGCACTATAAAAATATTCTCCTGTATCTGCATGTATTCTCATTCTTTGGGAAAGATAAATGTCGAGTTTTATTTGTCATAGGTATCCTAATCTTGTATTACAACACGAAATAATACAATTCTTTGTAGCGAAACTTAACGAAAATTGACGATAAATATGCATGAGCGCTAAAAATGACAATACAACCAAGATAAGTTATGTAAGTATAGTAAAATATATATTATACCTACGTTAATTTAACAAAGCTTATTTTTTCGGATAAATTTTTCTTAGCGTTGTGAAAATCGAGAGGATTCACTATTTTCAATATGTCTACAAGCGTCAAAGCGTATTTAATGCTGGTACTAATTTACTATTACATATTAGTTATTCTATACGACCTTCCATAATATGCTGAAATATATAGAATATCAGTTTTGTCTCGTATATGAACTATTGGAGAGTTTAAGCCACAAGATATTATATCTAGGTCAACAATAAAATAAATACACAAACACCTATTGTTGTACAAACGAGAAAAACATTTTTTTCAATACCTTATTACGAGAAGGGTAGAAGAGAATGAAACGTTTCCATCATCGGATTCTTTTCCATCTCACAATGTACTACTAAGAAATTATTATTAATAACATATAATACAATAAATGTAATTAATATATTGTTCATAAAATATATTATAATAATAATAATAAAAATATTTACAATAACAAGCCAATGCAGCAGTACTGATACCGGGAATACAAAACCGTATTTAGTATTTCAATATTTCAGATGGATTTTTGTAACGCGCTCGGAAGCTTTGAAGTTGTATTTCGCAGAAAAGACGCGCACAAATGCACAATACAGTTTGTTATACCACAGAATTAATATAAATATGTTTTTTTTTTTGTGTTCAAATAAAATACATACCGGCCGTTACGCGGAAAAACCGTTTCCGATCCTTTTTAAAACTGTGGTTTGATGTTAAATGCTTGAGGCGTAACTGCAATAACTGAGTTATACAATTTTACATAATATATTATGATTGTACATATTTATTTATGTATACATGTGTATATCCATCGCACAAAAAAAAAAAAAAGGAAAACAATCCTTTGATTTTTGATATTATTATTATTATTATTATTAATTAGTATCATCATAATCGTTCTCGTAGTACACCGCAATAATTCACTGTTTAATTTTTAAACAAAGTATAACATTTAATGTTTTGCGAAAGAAGCACGTGTGCATGCACGTCATAGTAATCAAACAAAAACAACAACTTTGTTTTAAACTTCCGTTTCAATCTGGAGAATATAGGCGCGACGTGTTGAGCTTTATATAACTTACAGCCTATACAGCTATTGCTGCAGAAGTGATTAATATTTATAAATGCTGTTATCTTGCGATATTCTATATATTAAGCCGTGCATGCATAATATATTGTGAGCAAAGCAATATCTCTTAAAATACGTACGCGCCATACATTACATTCGTAAGTTTTATAATTAGGCGTAGGTATCTGGGGAATATTTTACGATTCGAATAATAAATGTCTTAAACGAACAATAATAATTATCGTATCCTTCGGAAACCAAAAACTTACGGTTTAAGTCTACAAAATAACACGTAATAAATTATGGAACATCAAAAGACTGACACTCGACGCCGATAAATGTTTTGACTGTACACGCGTTCGCGTAGATGTTAAGCCATTTTAAACGTTACATATGTATCGTAATGTCATATACACTAGTGTAGGCAAAAGCGATGACATTTATAATTCATTATTTGTAACCGTTGTGTAGGTACAAGGTACAACCTTCCATAACCCATTTAAACACACGTTTCTATTAAATATTTATATTTTCACTCCTTTCGGAATTTCGATTTCGAATTTTCTGATTTAGCTTACTGAAAAGTCGTAGAACAGTAGAACTGCTCTTACAAATATTCTAAAAACTAAGTCTATTTATTTTATTATTATGCGTACCTATTTAAATCATATAATTAAAACGAAAGTAACTACATTTTAATAATAAAAACAGTTAATTTTAATTTTTACTATTGCGTGAACATTTTTAAATTTGTATTAATTATTATTTATATAATAATGTATTGTATTTAATTTGAAATTTTACCTTTCGCCACTCAGAAAAACCTTTTATTCAGATTATAAGTACAATATTATATTACAATACAATATTACTAACAAATAATATATTATATTATTATAGGACATAGTCAATATAGTATATACTATCATCATACATGTATATCGAACGGTTTTAAAGATTCGAGTTTACTTTGCGGTTTGCATAGAAATCGTGTATGCTTTTTTTATTCGATTTTTTTTTTTTTAGTGTGCGTCTTGTTTTGAGTAAACGCACTTCTACCGACGACGAACACTGTCTGCAAAGTAAACATTTTCACTTTCATAAAGCCGGTCTGACGCCATTATCGCGTTCTATTAAAAATGACAGTACATACTGATTTCCAATTAAATCAAAGCTAATTATAAAATATCTATTTATATAAATGTTTAATTCTATATCAGAAAACTATCGTAAACCATAAACGATTTATTTTGCTGTATTTCACAGTTAATGTCGGTTAAGGTCATGGTTTAAGATATTGATATATATATGGTTAAGGTATAAGCAGAAAAATGCAATAGAAATGATATCATAGATAACACTTTTCAATTGTTAAATTGGACTTCAGTAAAAAGAAATAAACATATCATTTGCAAGATAATAATTGTATGTTAAATTTTTCAATTAATTTTTGTGGTTGTGAAAAATAGATTTAATTTGTGTAAATTAATTATATCTAATACAATTTTTTTGAGCTTTGAATTTTTAAACTTCTTAAAATAGTAGATGCTTAATTATTGTCTATAATATTTATAATTTATCAACATTTTAAGTACAGACACACGGAGTAATGCAACAAAAAGATTGTAGAAAATTTAAGATTACGCAATATGATCTATCGCTTTCGACGCTTCGTAATGAAGTTTTATCGCGTGGGTATACCTAATAAATAAATATTGAAATGTGTAATTTTATTTTATTAACTTGAATAATATACCTAAATCTGTTATTTTACTATACCATCATAAAAATACAATTTGCTTTCTTTTTTCGTTTTTAAACTATACTGCACGTGTATTATAAAAAATATTTTGTATAAAATATTATAATTAATTTAATCGTCATCAAACTCATAAGTCCATAACCTATAACAAAAAAAATCATTAATATCTAAATAACAAACTTTATTTATTATGCAATATAATTTTAGCAACGATGGATTTACCTGGTTAAAACAGTTTAGTTTTTAAGTCTGTGTATGTTTTTACCATAACTTTTTAGCTCGCGGAACAAATAGATTGATGAAAACATTACATACGATACACCTATATATGATTCCAAAACCTACAATAAAAAATATTAAATGCTACTCGGATATCATATATTACTTACATAAAATCATAAAACAAATATTTAAAATTAAATTTACTTTACAGTTTTTCCCAAATCCACGCGTTCTACGTAAATTTAATTCATTTAACCTTTCAAAGAGGCCATTTCTTTACAGATGCGCTCGTATTTTAGATTGCCCGGCTCGTAACGTTATTATAGGAATGACCGGTAGAAGGGGATATCCGTGTTTTTATGTGACATGTTGAAAACGCTGTAACGAGCGCTTATTGATATTTTTTTTGCCTTTGCATATAGGATTATTTTCATTATCAATACACTTTTATTATATTACAAATTTTGGACTATACATTTTATCAATTAAGTATCTTCTTTTTTTTAAGTTTTAACTTGAAATTTTATTTTAGCGCCTACTCATTATAAAATATCACCGCCATGCCACTGACACAAACATAGTAGGTATATTAATTTATATAATTTATAATAGTTGGAAATTAATGAAACGCATAGCAAGTAGGCGTGAGCTTCAATCATTTGAATGGAAGTAATAATTCACTTTTACTCGTTTGAATCTATTATTTGTATATTCTCCTCGCACGATCATTTTAGGACAGTAGAAAAGTGCTACTATAGTCGTTTTTTAACCGATCTCCCGTGCCGAATTATTCAAATCCATCGAAAAGGTATTCCAAGTTGTGTAACAACATAATATAGGTAATATTATGAGCGCATAATGTATACGTTAGGAAACGGTTAAGTAAGCTATATGTTAGTTGCGTGTAAGTATATTGGTAGATAGACAAGAAAAATACGAAGACATGCAGGTCTGGCGGGTATAGTTAAGGCTGTTGCAGACCAACTCACGTTTATTTAATACGCTTTTGCCAACTTTCTGGTTGTAAGTCAATCAAAATTCGACGATCGTCTTCACAGAAAAGTGTGCACGTGACATTTCAGCAGTAACTTGATTTCCGACGAATTTCATTGTTGCGAAATACATTAAAACTTTGGTACCATAATATATGGCACGACGACGGGAGCTGCAAACACGAGTTATTAGTTTTACATTTTGTTGAGTGCGTAAAACTATTTCGGGAGCTTCGCAAGTCGAACTCTTAATGTATTATATTATTCTATACGTGTAACCAGGTAATAATATAACGCGCTAAAAGTGTGTTATTATTATTTTTATTATTATTATTATCACATGACGGAGTTTTGCCTTTGAAAATTTAATGTCGGTTAAAATTCTGCACTGATTAATAATGTTTTATCATAATATAAGTATATGGTATACTGTGCGTAATTAATTTTTAACGGCATTAAGATGAAATAAGACGAATATATATAATAATATACATATATGTATGTATATTATCGTTTGTAGATATATTATACGAATCCCGCGAGCTTTTACGAAAATTATTACCAACTATAATTTATATAATATGAGAAGTAATGCTATATACCAAAATATTATAATAACATATAATATTTATGTAAAAAGTATACATTAGTTTGTAAAAAAAAAAACATACGTGAAATTAACTTCTATCTAGTCTATAGACTCTATACTCTTTAAGATACAATCGTTATATCCTAAACACGTGATGAAAAAAAAAAAACTATTTGAATTTAAATTAGCTAACTTATTAATTATTAGCAATTATGCAGGTGTTCAATAATAATAATATTATATATATGTCGTATCGCATCATTAAAAACTAAGGAAAATACATAATTCTCAGTAATTTATAATCATTAAACCTACTTAAAACAAACGTCCATACATTTTTATAAAAAGTTTACGAGATGACTAATAAAATATTAAAATCAAAGTAGATTTCGATACTGGTATAATTAATGTAAACATAAAATGTTTCATAAATTAAAATTCGTTCCAAGAAACCTTAGGTATAATACCGTGTACACTAATTATAACTGAAAGAAATGAGTATACTCTACGTAGGTGGGTATATTGTATATATAGATTAATTTCTTTTTCAAACCAAGTAATTTTAACTTCCATAACTTGTTATTTTGTTTTTTTCAACACACTTCATAACTTTTACTTTTAATCGGAGAAACATAATTAAATATTAGTAAGCACTCACAACAATAACTAAATAATTTCATTAAACAAAGTTGTATAGGTTTTCAAAATAGTTAAAAGATCTTTATTTCACTTAAAAAATGCCATTTAAATTCCACAGTAATTAGTCACCTCTGTAATGACATATTTGTATCTGTTTTATATTATAAAATATATCACAATTAATTATAATAAACATAATTATTAAATAACACTGATGAATACTGATCTAGTACAAAATTAATGAAATACGTAAAAAGTGGATAATTCAAT
>VUJU01003115.1:0-29188 GCA_009835225.1 Aphis craccivora | reverse complement strand
GGGCCGCGTGTTTGACATGCCTGGCCTACAACATCGATATCGAACGTTTCAAAAAGAAATTTTTTTTTTTTAATTTATTTACAATCTTTATTCAAGTGATAATTAAAATTTGAGATTTAATATTGTAATTTTAAACTTCTGGTATGAAGTATGCACCGATCACTTCAGTGGATGAAGAGAGTTCGTTATCTATGTATAAAAATATTTTGTCCGACAGTAGTCAAATTCAATATTGCAAATCTAGGGAAATACATGGTAAATAATTCTTTTTTTAATTTAAATTAATTTTTCAAATTTTGCTATTAATTTTTATTTACTAGTTCGTGTTAATTTTTGATCATGTTTTTTTTTTTTGCTTTTTAAAAACAATCGTGTACTGTTTTGTTGCTTATTATACTTTAAAATCTGAGCCCTAGTAATAAGTTCAAAAACTCATCTAACTAATGCATAATAGCTAATAGGTATAATAGGTATATATAATACAGAAATTCTGAGTTGCTAATTGTCGTGGTCGTATGTGAACTTAATATATACATATTGCAGGTACTATTGTCGAGTGTACAGCACATTACGAAAGGTCCCGATTACGAGATGCTTGAACCATGGTTGAACAAAGGGTTACTAACCAGCACGGGTTCGTATATCATTATTTTAATAATCATACAATTGTTATACGCACACTTCCATCGTAATAACATCGATATAATACTTGTGCAATTTAATACGATAATATCGATATAATACTACCTACCTATTATAATATGTACGTACATCTATAAACGGGTTCGGGGTTTTCCGAGAATAAAATCGAATTTGTTAATAGTCAATCGAATGTACATAATATGTAACATAAAAAAAAAATTAAATACTAAAAAACTATAATCACCCTTAATCATATTGAAATAATGAAATCTTGACATTAAAATTCATTATTTTGTTGATTCGTTAGTCACTAGTCTGTTAAAACTATTTACCTATATACAGGGGCGTGCTCACGGGGTGGGAGGGTGAGGGTGTCATATCACTCATATCCCCCTCCCATGAACTATTTTTCTTATAATATATTATATATTTGTTTTTTTTTTATAATGTCTGTTACTTTACTTATAAACATTTTTTAAAAATGTATGCTGTACTATAATTTTTTTATTGAAATCATTTTACAGATCAAAAATGGCATTCTAGAAGAAAAATGTTAACAAACACTTTTCATTTTAAAATTTTGGAAACTTACGTGCCGTCACTCAATAATCACTCCCGTTCGTTGGTCAAAAATCTTATCAACGCATCAAACAATGGTAAATCCATAGCAGATATCGACTCCCATGTAACTCTCTGTGCTTTGGACATAGTGTGCGGTAAGTCTTCTTTTTATCCTGGTCATTTCAAATATATCTTACGATATCGTAACGCCAACAAGACTATTTCAATAAAAATTTAACCTTAAAGCATAATGATTGTTTAATATTTATTAAAATATTTTTATTATTTTCATGTGTATTATATTTATAGAAACAATTATGGGTGTAAATTTACGTACTCAAGAGGGTAAATCGACGGATTACGTTAAAGCAATCAAAAAGTAAGTATATCATTCACTACGTGTAGATTTCACCACTTTTAAGTGTCATTATACGTTTATTTTTAATCCTTGTTATTTTTACAGTGTCAGTCACATACTGATCAAACGTATTTTTACATTTTGGTATTGGAACGAAATTGTTTTTTACCTTAGTAGCATTGGCAGAGAATTTCGTAAATCATTAAAGTTATTACACAATTTCACCGAAAATGTAAACACCATACATATTTTTTTTTTTATTTATAACATTATGTTTATTTTTATTAAAATGTTCATAATTGTTTTTTTTTTTTTTAATTTTTATTTATTTGATAAATCTAATTTAGGTCATAAAGGAGAGACGAAAAATATTAGAAGAAACCGTGGAACAAAAAAAAACAGATGGAAAAGGTAAGACTAACAATATTACAGGTATATAAATAAATTATAACATAAATCATCACTACCTAGCAGGAAAGAAACAGATATATTCGTTTTTGGACCTTCTTGTCGGTGTTTCCAAAGAAAACCCCGGTACAATGACCGATAACGATATACGAGAAGAAGTGGATACGTTTCTTTTCGAAGGGCACGACACGTCTTCGATAGCTATTACTATGGCTATAATTCATCTGGGGCTCGATCAAAACATACAAGTAAGTAAAATTGTAACAAAAAAATATTATCAACGCATTCTATATTATGTTTATCAATATATTATACATATTAAGTTCAAAAAAATATTAAAAACGGAGTTTTATCATCACAATAAGCGATCAAATAAACCGTTTGAATTCTATAATATTATTATTTGTACACATTTTTTTTTTCGTACACCAAAGGTCAACACGGGAATTCATATAAAATGCTTGTGATATATTTATGACAGCAGTATTTTTTTTTTTGCGGTGACTTTTTTTTAATTTAATTTGTGATTTCAAACAGAATTTGGTCAGAGATGAGTTATTCGAAATTTTCGGAGACAGCGACCGGGACGCAACAATGGAAGACCTCAAAGCGATGACAAATTTAGAAAGAGTGATAAAAGAGACAATGCGACTTTATCCGAGCGTGACGGGTATCACAAGAACCCTCAAAGAGCCGCTCCACCTCGGTATGTGTACAATATAATATATTATAATATATAATTTAGCTCAAAGAGTATATCTTTTAATTACATTCGTTACGAACTAAATACGATTTAATTGCGTCGTGCTTGAGTGCTGTTCGCGTACGATTAATAATTTTGTAATAATGTAATTTTACAGAAAAGTATACAATACCTTCTAAATCGGTGATGGTCGTCGTCCCTCATCTATTACACCGTGACGAAAACATCTATCCCAATCCGGAAAAATTCGATCCCGACCGGTTTTTGCCTGAACAGTGCAACGGACGTCATCCTTATGCGTACATACCGTTCAGCGCCGGGCCAAGAAATTGCATAGGTAAAAATTACATTATTACATTATCTAGTACCTACATATCATTCAAAATAGGTACAAAACTCTATTCGAAAGTCAAATCAGGAATCATAAAATTGTAAATTATTTTTTTTGCATTCTGAATTCTCATTTTAAGGATATCAATGAGTACAAAAATCAACGACCTGGGTTTTCTTTTTTTATTTACATTGAAATATGTTTTTAAATATTATTTCTTGGTAGATTTTAAGACACATTCACTTTTAATAGTCACTCGAATAAGATTTATTCTTAATTTAATTTTGTATTTCAAGGAAAAATTTTTAAGTACTATGTTTTGTTTATGATGGGGCCTGAAGTTCAAAACTAAACGTTGTTTTAGATTATTTTTTTGTATAAAGGGTTATTTTTAAATTCTGAATAGAGTGAAGAATGTATTGATTTTACAATTGTGTGTGTTTATTATTATTATTATTTTTTTTTTGTATCTGTGTACACCATAACTTGTCGAAATAATGCTTAAATTTAAAACAACTTCAGAGGTGGTCTCCGATGGCCAAAACCTTCAACCAGTTTTTAAAAAATCGATTTTTTTTTTTTTGTTGTAACTCAAAAACTTATCATCACTGTAAATACTTAAAATTGTCATCAAATGTTTATATTAGCGTTATTAATACATGGTTAAATTTTCAAAACATTTTGGCTTTTTTGAGATCTTTATATGCAACTGAAATTTTTGATTTTTCTAAGAGTTTTTTTTTTTTTAAAAATGTCCTTAAAAATTGTATAGACAAAATTTTTTAAGGACATTTGTAGTTGAAAATCCATTAAATTTTTAGTATTCATATCTATACCTACTCTGCCTCAAAGTCAAACTAGATTACACCGGTTTCGCGCATCGCCACTGACGGCCGCTATAACTTTTTCCCCCACTTTGCGACGAAATCGGCAGCTGACATTTAGCAAATGCGCGGCGGCGGTTGAAAAATAGTCGGCCGTCCGGTGTATTCCAGTTTGAGACAGAGAATAAGGTTAAACAATTCAACACAAAGTTTCCCTAAGTTTTCCTTTAAATAAGTATAAAGAAAACTCGAAGTGTCATTAAAGGAAAAAATATTATGAGCGTCTAAATTTTAAATTTTTACGAAATTGCATAACGATTACAATTTATCCTCAAATGTTTTTTAATATTTGTTATTATTCGAAAATGTATAAGTCGTATATACGAGTTGATCTTATACTGATCATCTCCGTTCAGAATCGTTTTTCGTATACAATGATACCTATCATTGCATTCAAATTTAACATATCAATAATAGTGACCTATATACTGTATAGCAGAGTGTTACTACTTGACCACCCTTTTTGTATTTTTAATCCATGTTTGAATCCTTTTAGGTCATTTGTTAGATGTTTAAATCGTAAAATAAGTATAACTTTTAAATGTCGCAAAGATATAATAGATTAATGAATTTTGACATGATCATTCATATATATATATACAATATACATGTACACCATGGATATGTAACAATTTCACATTAAAATATCATATTTAAATGTATCGTATCATTGCAATACAATATATTATACAATGTTTTTTGGTTATTATAGAATCCGCTTCGAATAAATTATTAACTTATACCACTAAATTGCAGGCCAAAAGTTTGCTATGTACCAAATGAAAACAGTATTGTCCACGATCTTGAGGTACACAATTGTAGAGACGTTGGGGACGCAACAAAGCATCGTCATCAGTACACAGCTGATAATGAGAGCTGATTACTTGCCGAGCGTAAAAATAACACCAATTCCCAACAAGAGTATCACAAGCCATACGTAATTAATTAACCTTTATTTATGATATCATCATAATCACTTAATATGAATGTAAATATCATGTACATACTATTGCATATAACACAACTTATTTTTTGTTTTCAATTATAATTTTTAACAAACAATATAAGCCACCCAATCAAGTATACAGTGATAAAGGATAACAATAGTTGGGAAAATATTTTCTTCGATAAGCTAAGCAATTAGCTATGTAGAAATATGTAAAATATATATATGCTATAAGACTGTTAATAATTTGGCTATGTTTAATGTTTTAAGAGATGTTTTCAATTTATAAAGGAATGTCGATAAATTGGAAATATAGGTATCTATATAAAAAATATAAAATTTGTTTTAAAGTAACATTTTAATTTGTTTATTAAAATAATTATATTTGTATAAATATGAATAAATAAGAATTTTATTATAGTTGTTTTATTAGCCATTTACAAATAAACCAGCCTAGTAGTGAATGTAAGGTGTATGAGGTAAGTTATTTTCACACGCAGCTTAACTAAGAAATACTATAGTAATATTAGTCTTATTAATTAGGTGCGACTATTTGCACTTATAGTATACATCGTATGAGATGATGTTAATCGCTGCTAACTGCTAACGATCACCAAAAATTGAGTTGGGCGTTGATTCTTAATGTAGAAATCGTTTAAAAATCGATGAAATATATTTTTTTCTGAACATAGGTACTATCTCCTTAAATAAGTATTACTTTAAATAATAATGTTTTTTTCAAAATGTTTTATTTTAAGCTTCGTGTTTTTTCAAGACGTGCATTATCCTCAGATTTTCTTATTTTATTTCACAGAGTAATAAAATATTTATAGTTTATTTTAAAATAGTTTGTTATTTCCATTGCACGTCAAAAGAAACCATATCTTGGGTAAGTATAATGTTATAAAATGGAAATTATTTGGTTTTTTCTTAAAAAAAAAAAAAAATCGTGTTATTACTTATTAATTATAATTTATAACCATTATCATCGGTTTCCTTAGATTTATATTCCTTAATTACCTAATTTTGTAACAAACATATAACAATATGAATTAATATAAATTAATATTATCATTAATAATATTAATTATATGAAAAACTTAAGTATGATATTGTTTTTTTAATAAAATATATAGGTACTATATAAATATCATCAAAAGGTAATTTAAATCCATAAAATTAATATTTTTCACCATTTATCGTTTCCTTGTATCATTCAAAATGCAATGTTATAAGTTTGTATGCTTTGGTCATTTTGGTAACTCTTTTTTTTAATAGTTTAATATACGATTTTTATACTACATAAATTATAAATACATAACATTATTAAGTATTAAGTATTTTATACGTTATGTTTTCTTATGAGCCATAATATTTTAAGCTTTTAGTCCATTTTCAAAGTGTATTAAGCATATAGTAAATAATTTAAATACAATATTGTATTGTTAATTTATTCATATCAATAAATTAATCAATCATACCAATCAATTAATCTTTCATCTTGAATTAATAACTGTACACTAAAACGTGAAAAATATTAATAAAATATAATTAGATATGGGTAACTCCTAATAAATATATTAATTTAAAATACTCTAATAAAAATAATTAACAGTTGACTTATTAATATAATACATTTATATTTATAAATCCATTTGATATAAATTAAGTAGGTTTGATAATGTTATTACAAATGTTATTTTTGAATAAGCTATTTTTTAGTTATATATTTATTTTTACAAGTAAATATTTCTCAAATTGTTTAGTTTCTTCGGCTCATTACCTCATTGCATATCTAATTTGTTTCTAATTTTTTTAATAAAGTAAATTTAATAATAAGTATAATTTTAGTTAGCATATGTAGCATATTATATGCCATTTATTCGAAGAAATACTATGGTAAAAACTTTAAATAATTTCGAATCTTTATTAAATTTGTCTTTTTTGTTTTATACAAACGATATTTAGAGGCGTAAAAATTAATTATTCCATTTCAAATTTAACGAGTTAAAACAATGTTATAAATACCAACAACGTCTTATTGTTGTGGATTGACTAGCATTTGTTTTAAAATAATTATGTACGATTATTAAGTTATGTCTTATTGTCGTTATAGCCTATCTAAGGTACAAATGTTATACTATCGATGCTAATCTTATTTTTCAGAAGTATATACTTTTTTTCAATATTTCTAGTAACGAAATAGTTTTTTTTTTTCTAAAAAGTTATAAAACCGAGATTAACCAAGGGAAATATACGATATACAATCATCGTGATTATTATTAAATAATCTTATAGGAGTATAGGACAGATCATTTCCATAGCATAAAATATTTTACGTACTGTAGATATGTTAATGATTTGACTTACTATAAATAGATACTTATTAGTTTTTCGAAGAGTGTTTTTTTATTAACTGTAAGACTGTAATCAATAGTATTTTTGTTTTTTTCTTAACTGCATAGAAAATACCTAAGGCTAAAACAGGTTTCAAAGCACGTTGGAAAAACTGGTTTTTTTTTTTTTTAATATAGTAACCCAAGAAATTTTAAGTAAAGTGAGCCAATCGTAAAAAAGTAAAAATGTAATATATTTTGTTTCATTTTTAAAAACATAAATGTATTACTCAATTACTTGAATATTTATTTTGTACCATTTACGACGTTTTGGAATCACAATAACACGTTTTGTGATTTTGATATTGTGACAGTCTTCGAGTAACACAACTTAAAGACTGGTAAACAGTTTAAATTTATATTTTTATCTATATGTAAATAGTATTTCACTAAGTTTAAATTTTTAAAAGATATCTGCGGCTGAAATTGCAGGTAGCTTTTCTTAACACGGAATTAATTCACAGTAATCGTACTGTTTTCCAATTCCACAGCCCTATGTTTCAACATATTATAAGCTACTGAACCATTTCATAATTTTTGATACGTACTTATGCTAAAATTTTTTTTCTCGGTATGTTCAAATGCAACCGACGCATTATTAGAATAATTACGAAATCAACTTTTTTTATCTTATATTTCTCTGGCCTTTTATTTGCCATTCGAAATTCAGTTTGTTATGTAATTTATAAATGAAAAACTAATTTGAAAGTTAAATATAGTTATACGATGAACGTGTAACTATACGATAAACGTGTAATTGTAAATATTGATTATTTTCTGAATACCCAAAATATTATAAACTTAATCTATGTTTATTCATCATTCAACCACAATTAATATAATATGACTATAATTGTTATATATGCCGATTATTTCTGTTGAATAGTTCTATAATATTTCATTGAATCGGTATACTGAATAACAATTTTGGACATTTCTGGCATTTTTTGCCATAATATTACTATATAAATATTCTAAAGTATTAAAAAAAATTTTTTTTCGGCATTCAAAATCTAATTTACTCTGCTTTAAGAACCACCAAGAACTGTGTCAATTATTGTATTTACGTTTTTAACAAGTAGAGTCGTATAGATAGTGTTAATACTCAATAGCAGTTGATTTTTAAATTGTTTTATACTAACTTGTTTTAAAAAAAAAAATACTTAATAATTATATCAGTCAATATATAGGTACGATAGGTATACATATAAAAAAATGTGATTAAGTTAATAAAATAATTTAGTTGAGTTAAATAAACATTAAGTTATAAGTTAAGAGTTAATAAAATAAAGTTACAATTAATAAGGAGAAAAATACTTACTCATTTCGTTCAAAAAGAAGTATTTTTAGTTTTATTTAATTTACACTTGGAGCATACATGTGATTGTGTAACTTGCAAATATTTTAAGAATAGTTAGGTATTCGTTTAAAAATACATTAGAATATTTCTTCGTATTATTCCTTATTCTTGCACATACGCTGCGCATAGTGATTTAGGCCAGTGGTCCATAACCTTATTTTGATCAGACCACCCAAATTTATTCATTTCGATAAGATAACCTCCTATAATATTACATAAGTAATAAATATATAAAATATGTATATTTGTACGAATGAAATCGTTAATTTTAGAAAATTCGATATTTTTTTAATATAATGTATTTAATTTATAAATATAAATAATAAAAAAAAAATAATAATTAATAATTTAATAGTTTTCAATAAATTACAAATCAATCGAATGTACAAAATAGTATACGTAATATATATATATATAATTTTTTCATTTGCTGTTAATTTATTAGAAACCACTTATTAAAATTCACAACTTTCAGGTTGCGCACCACTGGACTAGGTAACTATTACACGTTAATGTAAATTTAATAATCATAGAATAACTATTTGCCAAATTGTATATATTAAAAGATGTGTATAAAATGATTTTAGCTTAACTATTTTTTTTTTTTTTTTTTAATTAACCGGAAAATACTAAATTATTATAATAGGTCCTTAAGTTAAATATAATTTAAAAATATATCAAAATAATTAAAGTAAAATATTAATTAAAAACTAACACTTCAATTAGTTAGTTTTCCGTTCCTTACCATGGTCATTATTTTGTTATAACAATAATGTTTTTATATTCATATTGCTAAGCTGAAAGTAAGAATTTTGGTAGACATTAACTATTAAAAATAGTATTCAGCAAATATATATCATATGATATTGTTATATTGCAATTGTGTATTACTTATGTTAATATATACACTTGTATTGTGATCGAGGTGACCTCAAACTTAGTAGATGTAATTGTGAACAGATACGTCGACGATGTCACTTGCATTTGCAGTAAACAACTCACAACATTATCACGCAGATCGCCCACAAATTAAACTTGGAAGATATGGTTTAAGATCTGAAACACATACGACAAGACGCAACTGTTACAAAAATAAAACAACGTAAGTCATGGTTAAACGATGACTTAAAAGTATATACTATAATAAAATATTTTTTACCATTTTATTATACTATGACATCTTTTTTTTCACAAATAAGAAAAATCAAATATGTTTCGAGAATCATAAATTCCTGATTCATGCATAGGCGCGATGTTTATTTGTCTCGATTCGACCACATGTTAGTAATTTTGTGATTTTATAGTTGAGTATATTTGTTAATAGTTGTATTATTATTATTGCGAAATAGTACACATTTTTAGTATTAATAGTTGCTACAATAGTGTGTGACATTCACATGTGACACTGAATTAACATCGTATCTTAATTTACAAAAATGATCACAAGTACTAACTCACAAAAAATATTCTACGAGAAATATAAAAACACCAAACTAAATTATTTTGGTTAGATCTAAAGAAACTACTATTCGTTTTTGTATGGACTGCAAACGTTTTGAGGAAAGTTAAATGACAAAATTTGCCAGAAAACGTAGTTTATTTTATTTACGAAATGGATACGTTTTATTTTGAAAACCACTTCCTAATAATAATATTATAATATTGTACTATTGATCAGCGCGTGAACGTGTTTTCTGCTACGTTACCCCGTCTGTGAGACAAATATTATAACTAACTTTGACGTGCCGTCCTCTAGAGATTCATATAATTTATATTTAAATAAAATCTTTGGAATGCAATAAAGAGGTTATTATTATATTGTTCTCTATAATACCTACAACTCATGATCTAATACAAAATTAAAAAAATTCAGTTGATAAAATATAATATGTACCTACTTATGGAAAACCTACATTCGAAAATACTTATAAAATATTGGTATACATATGGAATGTAAGCAGTCATTTTATCAAGAAATAAAAATAAATTACTTGACATATTATTATACAGATTTTATAAGGTAAATATACTATACAGTATACTTATGTATATTATAAATAGCAAATAACAGAAAAAACCTTGAATACTCGTTTTTTATTATTTAACATTATAATTTATTAATAGGTATATTTATTTAGTTTGAATCGTAAAGTAAATAAATAGGTATAAATTATTTAAAAATTCATAAATTATAAAAGTTAAAAATAACCACAATATGTTATTAAATAAATCATTTTAATCCAAACATTTTTGTTAATGTAACTCATAAACGAATAACCGTTGTTAATTTAAATGTATACCAAATTTTTTAATATTATTATTTTCTACGTCATGATGAACATTTTGAAACAGTTTTACTTTTTTGAGCTCAGCATAAAGTAATTTAACATTTTGAATTTGTTTTCTATAAAATTCATTATTAGTTCGCAATAGCCATTTTTGATACCCATACGTCGCATGCGCTCCCGTTAATTAATTTATTAAACATTTTTATATTTTATTTTCTATTCTTATACGTATAATAGTTATCTCATAATATACGTTAAATTTCCAAATTTATTTCATTTGCAAACGTAAATTAAAAATTCGTATTTCACTTACGTAGGTTTGTTACCTACCAAACGAAATCGCATACAACGTTTTTATCTGCGATTGACGTGGTCGCTAAAATAAGCTCACTTACCTACTCACACTATCTCTGTTCTGTTTTTGAATTAAATATTCTTGCACTCACTATATTTATATTATAATTCTTAATTTAAATGAATATCAATAAAAATTATTGCAATCAAGTCAGATTGAAGTACAGAACGTATGCTACGGAGCTGGTCTTCAATCTTCGGTCTGCCCCCCCCCCTATCCACAAGATGACCCACTGAAATATTCACTTTGTTTCAGAAACCATCCTGCCAATTACAAATATTGTTTGATATATAGAGAACTTCAACGACGGAAAAAACCAACTTTCAAAAAGTAATCTTATAACTGATAATACTAGGTTTAAGTCTTCAAATGTACAAAGTAATGACCCACAAAATGACACTTCATACAATCAACTTTAAGCTCCAAACCGATCAAAAACCTATACTTACATCACACCTAACCAATCCAATGATCACACACTTTCCTCTAATTCTGTATAGAATATATCTCCTGTTACTGCTGATTTAAATATTAATATATTTATATATTAATAAATTTTTTAGTTTAACAATTTTACATATTAATGCGAATGGTTTAAAAAAACCATGCTCATGAACTATAACTCATACTGAATAATAAATGTATTGATACAGAATGCATTTCAACACCTCTTTAGTTTTCTCTAGACTCCCTACATTCTCGTGAAATTTTAATAGAGTTAAATAATAGCCATTTCACTATAGATATAAGATACGCTATATACACTTTTAACAAACATAATATAACCTTTTACAATTTTTCAAAGTACCTTAATACAATTAAAAACAACTTCATTATTGATAGTGATTTTAATACCAAACACCAATCATGAGGTGGTTCATGTACAAACAATCGTTGTGTTACTACTGTAATGATATACTCACGTGTAATAATTATATAATAGATTAAATATACAATAAATAAATAACGGTCAAGTTGTAGCGCGCAAAAAACGGTTAATTTCAATATACATCTAACATCAAAAATTATAAGGACGATTTATACTGTAAGATCACATAAAAAAAAAATTATGTGACAGTGGGACGGCTTGTTGTGTGGAGTATGGCTTGTTTGTGTGCGGCCAGAGATAAGGGATGGGCCAATAAGAGTCACTGCCACCAAGAATAAAGCCATATGAAAACGCAGAGGCCTTTGATGGGGCAACCTACGACTCCTCTGACTAGCTTCGCCATACCGTCTCTTTTCATCAGTACATGCTCAACAGTCATACGAAAAACATTATTCGACACCGGGTCCTGCGAATGACAACTTCTCCTTATTTTCAACACGCTAAGACAAGTGTTTTGTTTATTTGGATCTACTTATTCGAAGAGTTTTTTATTTGCGTCACCTTATTACGGATACATACTACTGTGAGTCAGGTAAGGTGCATGATATTTATATTTTATAGTAGGCATTATTACAACTTATACACACTCGGTATATTCTATATATTAAATTTTAAATTTTTTTAATATTATTAAATTTTCGAATATACGACTTTCGAGAGTCCTCCGATGATCAGGAGGAAGGTAATAGCGTAAATTAAATACTTATATCTGATAGGTGACTATATTATCCAGCACTTTAATAAGTGTAGGGAAAAGTCCCAAGGATTCTGACTTTCATACTACGCTTATATCCCTTGTTTTTGCCTTTTAATCGTTTTATTGAGTCAATTAAATTTTTATTTTATTTATTTTATTTTACGTTATTACACTTACTACACTACTCTGCACGATTATTATTATATAGCTATTAAAAATTTTAAAAATACATTCTAGTGATATTTTTTATTTTAATTTATGAAAATTTTCAGATTATTTTTTAGTTAAAAATATTACACAAGGTTTCTCACAGGTTTTTTTTTTATTTATTTATTTTATTAGTAGATATTTAAACAGATAATAATAATTTGATTTTATTGTAATCAACAATATCATTCATGAATAATTAAAATCTTAAACACATTATTATATTGTGTAAACACAATGATATTTTCTAATAGAATATTTTTGAAAATATTTTGTGGTATTTGTGGTATAACTAATAGTAAAATGAATTACTTTAATAACAATATAAATAAACTTATTAATTGGCTATAATAGACCGTTTTGCTCAGAATCGTTTTTCATACGCATTAATTTATCATTTAATTCAAATTTAACACAAACACTTCAGTGGCATACATATAATAAGGAAGTACATCGATATTACTGTATAATAAATCAGTTATATACCTCTCTTTTTTTACTGATGTTTTGAATAATATTATCGTTATTTTTATGCAAAGTTAAATCAAATGGAGTAACAAATCAGTGTCAAATCTTTCAATCGTTAACTAAACTTCATTCAGAATCGAAAACGTAGAACAATTATTTTTAAAAAAAATAGCTATAACTTAATGATTAACCTCTGCTTATAATAGTATTAGGTAGAAGTATATTGTTTTATCAAAGTATATACCTATTTATAAATTGAATAAAGCAATTATTATGTTCCATAAATATTTGTTACAAAACGTCTCATCACAGTCATTGGTATTTTCAACTTTATATTCAAACAAGTGAGCATTATATTAAAAAATTATAAACATCGTAAAATAACATAATACATTTGGTGGAAAAAATAAATTATCAAACACAAATATTGTGTAATAAATGCTGTGTTAAAATGCAATAACTCTCAACTATAGTCGCAATATCAGTAAAAATAAAATTCTTAAACTTTTCTGTTGTTACAAGTGACGTTATGATTATTATACTTATACTAAACTCGATTTTGGTATTTTAATAATGTATAATGTTATAATAATTACTATAATTGTCAATTGAGGTTCATTTTTTACTTTTGCAAAATCTAGTTATAACCATTGGGTAATATAAAATGGTAGATCATTTGTTTTTGATAGCAACATACATATATTATTATATTGGTGTTATGAAGATGAGGAAACTTCATTTACGACATTACTTTTAATTAAAGCGCAACTATAGTAACTAAAGTACCCATAATAACAAGTACAAAATATTTATCATAAATGTTCCACGAATTAGAATATAATTTAATTTAATTATAATGTACACCAAAAAGAATATAAGGTTATAGACTTATAATTTTTGTTCTTGTGTGCATGTGCAAAAATAACGATAGTTTATAATTAAACACAATAGTTATTATGAAATACTATTGGTGGAAGGATTTTTAAATATATGTTTATTATGCATAGGTACATCTGAAAAGCATTATAATAAGAGGAAAAATAACTATTATTATTTTTTAATACCTATATGTATATGATAATTTAATCTGCTTATCGTATAGAAATCGAAAATTTATTTTTAAAACAGATGTATGTAAGGTGAAGTGTCATGTTTGAATAAATAGGGTGAATACTATTTAAAACGTATCAGTTAAAAATTTGAAATACTTACATTAGGATATTATTTTAACGTAACCTACATGATTTTTTAAAAATTTATTTTTTGTTACGAGTAAATTTATATTCTGTTTAAATTGTTTACTGAATTTAAATTATATGACTGTGTATATGGTATATCCAACAATATTATTATAATATTGAACTGTTTTTCACACGAATACGTACATATTAATTAATTAATTCGCCTAAACATGTCGTATAAAAATACAACATTATGTTACTATTACATTTTTTTGTTTTAAAATTGAATTAGGTATATATTATGAAATTTTATTTTGACTAAAAATATAATTAAAAATAAATAAAAACAGATAAAATAATCATTAAAAAAGAACAGTGTTGAATTTCAATACAACAATCATAATAAATAGTAATAATAACAGTAGCAGTAACATTTACATGGGTAAAAATGATAAATAACGAATAAAGAAAAATAACACAAGTGTACTATAATTTCTTTTGGGATATTTAACTGCAGCTATTTTGAAAAAAGACCACCCAATACATAATAATCCAATGGTGCAAACACGCCATATTATATATATAATAATATATAATAATATTGTTAATCTCATTCTATTTAGGTATACACTATAGTATAGTGTATGACCTCGACGCTACGAAATCGGTTGGACTGGTGGGACCGAAAGTGAAACCATTATAATATTTACAATCGCAAATATCTCTCTCTCTCGTCTCTGTCCGTATTTGGCGCGCTTTTCAGTCGGAAACAAGGGTGGGAGGAACGCCGCCAATTCAATAGCGACGACATCAATGGTAACCGACTGTCGCGGTCGGATCTTTGAGTTATTTTGTACTCGCGTGGAGCGAACACATATATTTACACGAGCGCAAGTCGCCGTCGTCCTCTCCGATTTTCGCGTAAAAACCGTGGCTCGTGAGGCTCGCGAAGTTTGACGCCAGTCCGGAGACGAAAATACGATTTACCATGTTGGAACCCAACCTTGTCTACGTCGTGCTTATCCTGACGACGATTTTGATATCGTGTGCGATATGGTCGAGACTTCGGAAGCCGCTGGAATACCGGCGGATCTCGTCGCATGTGCCGTCCTTGACGAAAAACCTTTGGAACGAAATGCTGTTCTCGTGCACCATAGCGATGAAACACCCTAAAGGTATGGACCAAAAATCATTAGATATTATAATATAGACATATGCGATCATAATAATGCTGTGATATTGTAGTGTAGGATAATCCTTATAATAATTGTATACGACAAAAGTACCAGACAGTCGTATATGCTTATTACTTTTCACACATGAACAATCCATTTATTGACGAATTTGGGTTTTTAGAAGTTTATAGAAATACATTAACACCTACTAATTAACCACTTAAATTGTTTATGTCGTTTAAGTAGTATTTTCTTTGCTTATGCAGTAAATTTTTGAGGACTGATTATTTATTGAAAATATTGATGTATATCAAATTTATACAGCTGGAAATTCGAAAACTCGTTAGAATTTGTTATAATATTAAGCTTAGTGTACTATAATGATAATAGTCCTTAATGATGATTTGACATCAGATCGAAAATATTTAGTATAGTACTTCTTAACTATACGCAAGCAATTTACATAAATTATAAAATGTTAATAATATATTAATAGAATTTTAAGGTCATCATCATCGTAGCAAAATACCTTCTATACTTATTATCATGGACTATTATCTTTAGTTCACAAATCCGTTTTCATAATACTATCTTTAATGCTATGCTCAAGTTACAAACCCAAAGTTACTCAAGTATCCGTTCCAATTTCTATTTAAATAAATCAGAATTTAAAAAAATAATGATAATCTACTTAACAAATTAAAGTAAAAAATACATTTTGTGATGTCGCAAACACTGTGTACCAACGTCGGCCCCGATTTCAAGGACATACAATTGTTGGAGTTATTTTATTATTTATTTCCAATAAAAAAATATATTAATGAATGCTTAATTAAAAAGGTTGTGGTGAAAATGCTTGGTGTATAGATATAAAGTACGTAAAACGATAATTTCGAAAAAAGGTTTTTGTATTATTTGGAAAACTGTTTGTATTTATACATATGTAGATTCTAAGTAGTGAATTATATTATCGTAAAATTACATTTTTACCTTTTGGCTTTTGATTGGTTTTTTTTTTCAAATTTATTACTGTTGTTAAAAGACCATATTTTGAAAATAGAATTTTGAGGTACCTATATAAACATTGAACTTTGTATCCATCGTTAAATTTCACAGCAAAAGCCGTGTTCTTTCATCTAAATTTTAAATTATTTTAAGTAATTATCTTCAAATTTTTTTTTATTTCATTGAAAATCGAATTTTTGTATAATAACAACGAACCTTCAATTAACTCTGTATTTACTTTTGTATTTATTGCTTCCAATTAATATTTTTTATGTATAACTCGTTGATAAAAAGCGAGTCGGCAAAACAAATTTTATACTGAATGATGTATATAAATAGGTAGTTACACCTGGGAGTAATGACTTATGCATACCGCACTTCCGGTAAATTGTGTATATATTAGATACCAAGTCCATATAATTAAATATACTATTAAATATAATATCTAAATTCATGTAAGTTTAAAGTTTAAATTAAACAGTACAACATAATATTTTTGAAAAATTAAGAAGCTAATAATAAATTGTAACAATACAAACATCGGATAAATTAAACATGTAAAACATTAGTTTTGATCTCAATATATTGAAAAATTGTGATTAGTTATAACCCACTACTATATTGAGTATATATAAATTTAAACAAAATACAAATACAATTAATTCAATAGAACAAATGATTTATTTTAAAATATATTTTTTTATTTATGGCTATAAATTGTTCAGATCATAAATTTCTATGCCAAACGTTTGGCTGTATTTAAAATATATAGCCTATTTTTCTTTGTTGTTTTTAAAATTCATGTAATTATGAATCATTTGATTAAAATTAGAATTTATGAGTTTAATCAATTGTTAATGATTGCAATATGGTCAGTCATTGTTTTGTTATCCCCTCGTTTATGTATATATAATATGGAAACCTTTATAAAAATAGTCAAAGAATTCTACTGACTCGTGCACTTAATTTCAGCTTGGACATAGCTTACAGATAAAAAGCCAATGCATCAATTTTACAACAAAATAAAAAAATAGTAATTCAGCATTTTTGTCTCCCTTTTTTTTTGCATATATTTGAATTTTTCTCATTTACTCTAACGTTTTGGTTAGTTTTTAGTAGATTTTTAAATTACCAATCGTTTCTATAGTGACGTGCAACGTTTTGACTATCATAATACAAACTTCAAAGTTCGTCATAATACTCGAACATTTTAACTGCAGGATTTGTCGATTTTTTTGCTTCCTTCTTTCAGATTCCGAACAAACTATAAACTTACAATTCTTTTAATGTTGAAACACTTATTTTAATTAGTTTGTAGTCTAATCGATATTTGGTGAGATAGTTTTTCGATCCTTTCAATAACTTCCTTAACCATAAGTGAAACTATACAAAAAAAATGTATATTCATATAAAAAAAGAAAAGTCATTATCACTAAGCTCCGTTCACAATTCCCTTTCAAATGCCTCGATTTCTCATTGTTTACTCATTCAATATTACACACAAACATTTTATTGTAAATAATTGCATTTTTTTATTGTCAAGATATGAACACTTATTTCAAATAAAATGGCTTCTAAAATTGATCTCTGTTACCATAATCTGATTAAACCCAAACGGAATACTTATAAAAATGCAACCGTATTATACGAATACATAAGTACAATCATAAGATTTTTATAACAAAATTGTGTACATATTTATACAAATTATACATTATACACATTGTATATATATTGTATATTACAGATAACCTACACAAAATTGAAAATAATTTTCTGTTAAGTTTTTGGTGTCAAAAAAATGTATGTTTAATTAACTCATCTTTACTTTAATTAACAATTTTAGATTTATTGCCATTCTTCAAAGAAATATTTCAAAACAACGGCCCAGTAGTTCATGCCAATATTACTGGACGATCATATGTGTTACTAAATGATCCGGATGACATAAAAGTGAGTAAATTTGAATAATTCTAATTGAAAATATGTATGTAAAGTGCATTATAGTCGTTTAAAGTCCTTCGATTTTTATTTCGTGTGCTGATTTCTTCGCATTGATAATATATTATTTCGACGTATTTATATCCAAAGTACGTATTATATAATAAAGAACAATGGAGTACTAGACAATTTTCGAGGTTACCTTTTTATATATATATATATATAATAATAGGTATTTAATGTATTAAAGGCCTCTGACAACTCTTATATAAACACAAATTTATCCTCAATTATTACACTTACAGGAAATCCCACAAGCAAACTTAAGCTGCAATGAACTAGAGATTTCTTAATTTAACACAGTATTTACAATATTATTCTATATTATTTTTTTAGCAATTATTAAACTCACTGTTTAACGGCTACTTCAGTAAGTTCACGGTGTTAGATATATAATTATTCTTTATACATAATTTAATGATTCAGATTTTATCTCTTAAATTAATTGAATCAAATATTCACATTAAAAAATTTTTGATATAAATAATTAACGGTTCATTTAAATATTTATTACATGGTTTGAAAAGATAAATACGAATATATCTATAACATGTTATATTTTTTTAAAGTTATAATTATAAAACCTAATCTAACCTACGTGTTAAATAAATTAATAATTTATAACCAAATAATTCATTAGTTGATTAATTATTTTTACTTGATCATTATTTAAATAAAAAAAATAATGATTAACATGTTACATTAGAAACACATGTATATTATAATAATGGTCGAACAAATAATATGAAAAAATTCGATAAATTTAGTTTAAAAATAGCCCTCTATTGGCCGATAGTGAGGATTAAAAATACATCATAAACAGGCGACATTCTAAGCTCGTATTACCTCAAAAACATGATATTCTATAAACATTTCAGAATAAAAAAAAAATTAATTATTTTAAATGAATTCGATCGAAACTTAGTATACAATTTTTGTAAAATCATGCACGTTTTTTTTCCTTTTAGCATCACTATACAACTACATATTTCAGTAATTTTTTATTACGTTTTTTTAAATTATCTAAAATAAAATTAAAATAATTGATTAAAATATGTATAAATAATAATCAAGTGTCGTGTTCAATATAGATTCTGTTATCCAGTACTTCGTACATAAACAAGGGTCCCGAGTATGAAATGTTGAAACCGTGGCTGAACGACGGACTTTTATTAAGCAAAGGTATTATTAATTATTTAAATTAATAAGAAACAAATTATACGCATAATAAAGACAGGTATAGCAGATAGCTAACATAATATCGTGTTCTCTAGGCTTAAAATGGCAAAACCGTCGGAAGCTCCTGACCAACACTTTTCACTTTAAAACATTAGACATGTACAATCCGGCCGTCAATAAGCATGCAAAAGTGTTTGCGAAAAACCTTTTGGACGCGTGTGTGGACAATAAAGAAATTTCAATCTCGGAATACGTGACGTTATGTTCTCTAGACATAATCTGTGGTAATTTATTATTTAACTTTATTAAAATTGTCTACGCTAAAATATGTCTTGACATTTCACGTTTGACGATCTTTATAGCAATACTAACCAATATAACGGGTTAGGTTCAAAGTTCATGAACTCTTGTTTTTTTTACAATTTTCATTCAAAAAAATATATTTTTATTATATATAAATAATATGTATCTAAAAAGGTTACTGATTAATTACATTTCTAATCATTTTCGGGAATAAATAAAATAAAATGTGTATGCATAAAATAAGTTGAGAAGAATTGCTTTTAATATACTTTTTATTATTGTAAATTCTTTGTTTAATACATTATTAGATATATATAGGTACTTGCTATTTTCCTTATAACGTGTTATTTATCTATTTGTTTATTATACTTTTATTGATAAGGTCTACCCGTCAATTATTTTTAATAGTAAGACTATACGGATTCTAATCTACACGTATATAACCTTTTCTATGAATATTGTAGGTGTATAATATTATAAAAATATAAAAATACATTTTTTTTCAATACTACTTATTTAATGTTAATAATATGCGGTTAATTACTTTTTTTCATGTATAAAAAAATAACATTCTATAAAAGTCTAGACGAATATATATTTTTAAAAAACATTTTTTTCTCACATATTAATTAATTAACTACTAATATATACTATGCTATAACATAACCTTGTCGAGCACACGATCAAGCAGGTGATTGACACTTATTTTAACACCAAAATTGTATTTATAATTTATAATAGGCACACTATTCAATAAATATATTTAAATTTAATGATTATTTATTTTTTTTAATTCTTTGACTTAAGTAGATACATAGGTAATTACATCATCTTAATAAATTGGCTTATTGTTTTAGAAACAATTATGGGTACTGAAATGAATGCACAGAAAGGGAAATCAGTTCAATACGTCCATTCCATTAAAAGGTAAAAATTGAACTATATTTAAACTTATTTCAACGTTACAAAATATTAATTGATTATTATTATTATGTTAAAGTGCTTGCAGGTCAGTGATTGATCGAATTTTCAAATTTTGGCTTTGGAATGATCTAATTTATAGAATAAGCAATAGTGGTCGAACGTTTTTTACATCAATCAAAGTGTTGCATGAATTTACAGATAATGTTTGTATACTTACTAAAAAAATCTATATTTTTATAATTAGTGAATTTTTTACTGATACAACGGCAACGGTTATTAGTTGAAATATTAACATTCGCCTTTTCTAAATTAAATCAAATTTAATAAAAAAATTCATAAAACTACTCTATCCGTTTTTGTTAACGGGTTTGGAGGGGGGGAGTGACAATACCATAGAGTTGTATCTTGTGCTGCGTGTGAGGTTATCAATCCATTTTCTAAATACCATAATATTTTTATTTGACTATTTATTTTTAGGTAATCAAACGTAAACAATCATTGTTAAAAAACTCTGGAAATCAAAAAGTGCAGCCTGAAATCAAACTTGGTACGTACTTACGAATTATAATTATCAATCTTTCTGTCCGATATTATTTCTAGTTTTATAATAGCACATACATTTTCTTACTAATAATCGTTTAGAAAAAAATCGACCAAAATCATTTTTGGATTTACTTCTTGACGTTTTGAACGAAAATCCGGATCAAATGACCATCAGAGACATTCGAGAAGAAGTAGACACGTTTCTTTTCGAGGGACACGACACATCTTCCATAGCGATGACGATGACCATTTTATTGTTGGGGTTGCACCAAGATATTCAAGTAAGAAGTGCATTTTTTTTTTTTTTTGTACATTGATTCTTATGTTCGCGTTACATTTTCAATATAAAACAATAACTTTAAGGATCACGCTAGAGAAGAGCTATATAGTATATTTGGTGACTCCGACAGAGACGCTACGATGGAAGATTTAAACGCCATGAGATATTTAGACGCAGTCATTAAAGAAACACTCCGACTATATCCAAGTGTACCAAGTTTTACGAGAGAATTGAATACAACTTTACAACTCAGTAAGTATCTCACTTGAAACAAACGTGGTAAAAAAAAAAAAAAACAGTTTTGACCTTATAAACATATGTCTTAAAAATAATTTTTATCGGAAAATAAGAATTTAAAAAAAATATATATATATATAATGAATTCGTGATAATATTATATTATAATAAAATATGTATTTTATTGGTATTACTTTTGTTTATAGAGAAATATACCATCCCTCCAATGACAACAATGGCAATATTTCCCTACATTTTACACCGAAATGAAAACATTTATCCAAAACCTGAAGAATTTATTCCTGAAAGGTTTTTAGATGAAGAAAATAAATCAAAATTTCTATTTGGATACATACCGTTCAGCGCTGGCGCAAGAAATTGCATTGGTAACTAAAACATTCTTATTTCATTCAATATTCAAGAAATAATATGATAATTTATATTCATATACATACCTACATGTACCTACGTCCTATACGTTTAACGCAAAAAAATTATAAAAAAATTATTTTCTCATATTGAGCTGACAGTTTTTAAAAAGCAAATCATGCTAATCGGTTCAATCGGATATTGTTTTAGGACAAAAGTATGCTATGAATCAAATGAAAACAGTAATATCGACAGTATTAAGAAATGCAAAGATTGTATCTTCGGGATGCAAAGAAGATATCAAAATCAGTATGCAATTACTTATCAGAATAGAGTCACTTCCAAAAGTAACATTTCATAAACTTTAGCTAATTATAATGTATAGAGTATTATAATATAATACATTATATATTATATAATTAATAGTAGTTTGACGATTTTTTTGTTTTTTGTGATAAATTAACGGTCTTAGAAATTTTTTGTAAACCTAAATATATTCAATACAAAATATAGAAACATAATAATTTAAGATCTTCGTCCAAATGTTACCGAGAATTAAATTAATTGTTTAGTTTTTAAGTATTTGATGTTAAATATTGTTAGTAATCACAATGGTTTACATAAAATAAATTGTTGTATCTGTGTTATAACAGACATGTTATATATTATGTATTTTCTTTTTTTTTTTTTTTAATACTAAATTATTTTAAGAACAGTTTATATTAAATCATATAATTATAAGAGCTCTGAGCTCTGGTCTATCAAACACGATAAACCTGCACACTAAATTTTGAATCAAAGGACTTACAAATATCTAAAACAAACATTTATGATGTTATTTATTCAAAATGCATTTTAGTGGTTTGTTGTTCATACACTTAGGTTAGGTCTTAGGTATACCTATATACCTTACCAATATACTAATACTATATAATACTGATCTTTTATTGTTTTAAGATATTATAGTGATTAAACTAAAATAAACATGGTATAGTGAATACTAATGAAACAGTTAAATAATGATAAAAAATATGACAGTAAAATTCATGAATATTATAGTTAATACACGAAATAGGTACATACTTGAAGTGGTTTTCTATTGACATTATTTGAGGTCAGCCGTTGGTTCAAAGTGCGTAAAGTAACAACCACCATAATATTATGTTATTATAAATATAAAAGTTTGTTTACTTGAAACTTTCCTGACTGAATACGATCATTACCTGTAAAATAAAACTATTGTAATTAAATTTTACACTTTTTGTAGCTCCACTATTTTCAGTTTTGTAAACTTTTTTTTTTTTTTTTTAGTATAGATAAAGTTATAGACTCTCGTGTTAATCTACTATTCAACAATGTTCTACGCTTATTTAGGAACAAAATTATTTTCTTCATTTTAGATCTAGATGTAACATAATATTTAATATTGTATTTCATCAATAATTTTTCTGACTATTGTCATTAACGTATTATACCTCGAGAAATTAATAACAATAATAACATCAAGTACATTAAATAACTCAGAAGCTTAAAAAGTGCACTCAGACAGTAAATATGGTATGTACATATAAATAAAATATATAAATTATCATTTTTTATCATAAATTTCAATAATTCTAATATTTTCAAAATAAAATAGGTATCTATTTATGAAAGTACTTTATATATATACGTAGGTACTAATTACTTATCGTTTAGAAAAACCATCTAGAACGACGATAACAAGTGGTGTAAAGTAGGTATACAATTTTTGTCAAAAAAAAAAAAAAACCGTTAAGTTAACTAATTATTAATTTTTTTAATGAATATATCTATGACTAATTAATTGTACGATCTGACTTTCCACTACTGAAAAAAATATCAAAAATAAAATACGGCGTTACATCGGTGTACCTAACTTATCTTTTAGTGTGCCTCAATTCACGACAAAATCGGCATTGGTTTACCTGGTTTGAACTAATTCGACCAAGGTGGATTACTAAAGAAGATGAGATATCAACCATAGACATACCGGAACAAAATATATTAGGTAAAGTGGTGTAATTACTTATGATTGCTCATAAATATTATTCTATAAATAAAATTGCTCGAATTATTTCATACTGTTTACATTTTAAATAAATTGTTTATATTCCAAGCAGCCGAAAACCTAGTCTCTGCTTCCACACGAAATAAATTACACCAAAACAATAATGATAGAAATAGTGCAAAATCATTATCTCTTAAAAAAAGTACGACAATCATCAGCATAACATCATAAAATGTTTTAATGACATAAAACATCAGCAAAACCAGTTTTCGACAAAATCGATTTTTTTATATAGTTTTAACTCATAAAGAACATATTTATTTTGGGTCGACTTAGTTTACCATAAAACTTCTCAAACCCAGACTCAATTTAGCAACCTCTTTGCATCTGTAGACAAACAATATTGCTGTAATAAAGGTATTTAATTTGATTTTTTTAGATAATAATTAGCATCTATTTATCTCTATCTATCTATTTGAGGGTTGTTTCTATACCAAAATAAGTCCTCCTAAAAGCCGCATGATAGTATCTAAATAACATCATATATTAGACCCAAAAAGTAGATAACTACCAAACTATAACATACAAATATATCTTTGTTAAATAAATAAATAAAAATATGTTTCAGTTTCAGTTTGTTGTTGGGCCATGTTTACTTTCCAAGTCTCAGTCACTTTTAAGTATTACTATTTATTATACAGTCATAATTACAAACATATAGGTAACTTCATCTATTCTATTATACGTGAGTACAAAAATAATGATCATTGCTGTCTTACTATTATTACGATAAGTAATATTATCACTGTGGCCGTGATCTTTGATACAACACCCACGTTCTCGCCGAAGAGACAAGAAAACGGCTACGTGTTACTTGCGTCCCCAAAAAAGGTATATTTTACTGATAATAATTTTGAAAAGTAACTTGCATCCCAATAGGTTTAGGGACTCAAGTCATCTGTATAATTATTAATTATTATCAATATTATCTACTAAAATCACAGAAATCAATAGTATCGTGTCACTAAAATCTATAAAATCCATAGTTCATATACTAATGTATAATAAACCTTATCTACTATTTGTAGGATGGGGAAAATTCAGTTTGTAGATACAGTTCATTTATATCAATCGTGATTTATCATCATAATTCGGTACATTATGATATATTCATATATCTTAATTAATAGTATTAATACTATAAAAACAAATTACAGAAACAAAAGCATATATAAAGTTAAAATTCTTTAAAAAAAAAAAACCAAATTGAAAGTTTTGAAAACAACGAAATTTTCCCATTAAATTTTATAATAAACGTTTCATTTAAATTTATACCATATTTGAATTGAACTGATGTACTCGTAACTATCGTATTATCATATTATAACAAATTTCGTATATTTATATGAAAGAAATAGATAATGACAGTATGATGTTATGAAACTTTTATATTATAAATTAAAATAAATATCAATGTGTTTTTTTATTAACATAATGAATAATGATATCGATTTCATCGATATTTTAGAGATGCAATTAGGTTATAAAATAAGGTATACCGTGACGCGAATAGGCTTTTTTTTTTTTGCAGGACGCAACTCACCTATTGATAATAATTTCGGACTCAAGTAGTACGTTCTCCGCTAAACAGCGCGCACCCAAGAGTTTAGTCGGTTCACTCATGTAATCGTGTAATCTCGTCTCGTCTCGTCCCGCATCGTGCACGTTCCACTCCTAGCTGGTATTTTGATCATGAATTAAATTAAATAACACGAGGAAACGACTACACGCCCATACTGATACTGATTGTGAGAAGCTTAACATGAGATAATACACCAGCTGTGTTATTTTCGAATGTTTTTTTTTTACATACCTACCACA
Source organism: Aphis craccivora (assembly GCA_009835225.1). Taxonomy (NCBI): domain Eukaryota; kingdom Metazoa; phylum Arthropoda; class Insecta; order Hemiptera; family Aphididae; genus Aphis; species Aphis craccivora. Next base: position 2,588 of record VUJU01003115.1, on the reverse strand, counting down.
ACACGTCATCATATGAAACAACAATTTAATGTCACGCAAATATTTTCTCCGCCTTATAAACGTTAGTACAACAAATTCACAATAATTTGTTTTACTCTGTGTTATTTTTAAAATTTGAAATGTCGAATTGCCTATTGTACAATTTAAATACTATTATATACGATGACATAATACCAGAGACTTGTATTGATATTTCAGCTTTGAAACAAAATACCTTTGATGATTTTAAAACTGTTGAAGAAATGGCATGTGGTAATGACTAATGTGAGAGAAGCCACCTCTTAATATCATACACCTACACAGTGGTTAGAGTAGGAAAAATTTTGAGGGAGGACTAACGTTACCAAAAACTAAGGAGCGTTCCCGAGTTCTTCATCCAAAATCTATATCTAACCAAACTTTTTTAAGAAACCTACTAGGTATGAACCTATATAATTTGATTTCTTTATACACCATTATTCATAAAAAGTTTATGTTAATATAGTATGTAATATCAAATTGTCTCCTATGAAAAAATGATTTTAAATATATAATGCCTGCTAAGTTAAAAAAAAATTGAAAATCATTGCCCGAAATTTAAAAAAAAAATACATTTACATTTTAGTTTTAAACATTTCATTAAAAAAAACAATTTATAATAAATAATATCATTATTCATATTCTTTCAGTTTAATATTTTATTTAAACCATAATTATTAAATCACATGGAATCGCGTGAATGTATAGATAACACACTACACTATTTAATCTATTCTGTGACACTACTACACAATAATTTATTGTTTAAAAATCGCTTATCGCACTAAACTTAACCATCTTCAGAACGTGGAGATTATTCAAGCGAAATAAAATACGTTTAAATTCGATTTCTAATCAATGTGTGTGACTGTGTAAATAATTCAATAAATTATTAAAATTAACATGCAACATATTATTAAATTCACAATAAATTTATTTTTTAAGCGTCCCCCAGACTTTGGAGACTTAAATTGAAGGGGACCCATAATCTTACCATAAATAAGAAGGGATACTCCGTCCCCCTCCATTAGGTTCTAACCTACTTTAATCGCTGCACCTACATAATATTACGAGTTATCAGGTGCATCGCAGCGCTCAGTTCAACGGTACTCTCGCTGGGCGTACGTTAACGGAAAACGAAAACAATACCTATCGTCGTAATTCATAATAAATATTTAATTATTATCTTTTGGCGACGAGATAAATAAAAGATTTATTTGGACGGACCGTAGACGTGACAGAAATGATCGATCTAAACGTTTACGGTGTTGTGTTGATTTCTTTGGTGGGTTTGATATCGTATGCGATATGGTCGCGGCTCCGAATGCCGCTGGAATACCGACAGATCTCGTCTCACGTACCATCCGCTACGAAAACCTTTTGGAGTGAGATGCAAATGTTGTGGAAGATGGCAATGCTTAAACCCAAGGGTACGTATGCCAACGAGTATTTTATATCAATTTTATTTGATTTTTAAGGAAGGTATTCAAATTAATGATGTATACATATATTTAATCACAATGAATGATAGTTTCAATTTTTTCATACTTCATGTTTACCCGCGCACATGTAAAAAAATATATAAAACTATTATTTTGGCCAAATATAATACCATTCAAATTTTTATAAAGGTGATAATATTTTAGATTCTGAACGGAGCGATGAATGTATTTCATTTTTTGAATTTCCCAATAGTTTTCAGAAGCGCCGGGAAAAACCAAAAAAATATTAAGGAAAAACGGGAATTTTTACGCAACACCAGTTTTCTACCAAATCGATTTTTTTATATGATTGTAATTCAAAAACTAATCACTGTAAATACTTGAAATTTTCACCAAATGTTAATGTTAGTGTTATCTATACAGAGTTAAATTTTCAAAATGTTTGACTTTTTTTGAGTTGTATATAGACCACTGAAATTTTTGATTTTGTTGAGAAATTTTTTTTGAAGTGTCGATAAAAAAATTTTGGATGACCAAAAAGTTTTGAAAATTGTATACAAGGTTCTTTATGAGTTGTTCTAATTGCAGTTAAAAAAAATTAAAAATCGTTAGTCACAACCTTTTTTTATAAGCGTTTATAGTTCAAATTTTTACGAAATCCGTCGAAAACGCGAAAATTTGCATGTAATTTTGAAGTTGAAAAATCATAAAACTATTTGTGTTTATAACTAAGGATTAAAATTACAACACTAAGTTTTCAATAAATTTTCCTTGAAGTAGCTATAGAGAAAACTCGTAACATCATTATAGGAAAAATTTTAAGTGCGTTTGAATTTTAAATTTTTACGAAATAGCGTAACAATAACGATTTATCCTCAAACGATTTTAAATATTTGTTATTATTCAAAAAGAAAAAGTATAAGTCGCAGATACTTGAAAATTTTACCAGTTATTAAGTTTTGCGTTTTCTTTAGGTGATTTAAATTTCAAAATATTTTGACTTTTTTGAGCTATTTATAGACAACTGAAATTTTCAATTTTTCTGAAAAAATGTTTTTGAAGTGTCAATAAAATTTTTTCGGCCCAAAAATACTTGAAAATTTAATACAAAGTTCCTCATAAGTTCTT
>VUJU01003114.1:0-24373 GCA_009835225.1 Aphis craccivora | reverse complement strand
CGGGCGGAATTTACATGTACCTTTTTTTGCTTGGATATTTTCCCGGGCGGAATTTACCATAGATCTTATTTTTACCTGTTCATTTCGGGCGGAATTTACAATCTCCCTAAAGAACACATTAAAAAAGACTATGGGTTTGGGTCATTTAAAGCGTTGCGGAATATAATATAATCAATTATGGTAATTTGATAATAAAAAATTTCCCTGGGTAATAAATTAATACTTGATGTTACCGGAATAAATACATTTTACGTAAAAAACATTGTTATGTTGATTATCGACATATAATATAATATATAAATATATCTTTAAAAATTAATTTACCTCTTTTAATTTTTCAACTTAGAGGCTGTTTCATATCCAGCACACTCGAAAGTTTTGAATGGGTAACTCCATGCGTTCAATAGGCGTAGTCATGTATTATAATCCCTATGCAAATGTGCACTGATCCCTAACCAACGAACACTTTACAACTCTTTAACTTTTCAACAAGGGAGAGTACAGTTTCTCGTTTTCACGTTTAACAACCACAAATGTCGGAGGTATGTAATGCGAAAAAAGTTTGGATTCTCTCTCCATGTATGTGTAATGTGTATACTCATATATATATATATATAAGGTTTACAGTTTTACACTGTGTAAAAAAAATCAAAAAAAAAAAAATCAATAACTACTAGGGGTTATGACTTGTGACGCAAATTTTTCACGACAAAACAAAACGCTTTATCTTTGAGTTGAAGGATATTCTACATTTTTATTATAACACTACTATAATAGAATATAATAGATTAGTAGTGTTGATACTAGATATATATATGTGTGTCACAAGTCACAAAAGTATATGAAACAGCTTTTTATGTCAAACCAAAGTATGCGAATGAATATTATTTTATTTATTATGTCAACTTCAAAAATATAACGTACACTTAAGTATATAAAGAATATTTTTATTATTATGTATGACCTAAAAAATATGTTTTTAACCTTATTTTTTATTACTATTTAAAAAAATGTCCAAATCATCTTTTCACATTAGTATCGTTGTACGTATACTTATAATATAGATATATTCTATGATAATCAAGTAGGTACGTAATTATTATTAGTTATTGTATCTGCTTATTTGTTATAAAAATGTGGAAAATAATATAATATATATTCATTTGGTGTGCTATCAAGGCACCTCAAAAATCTCTCATCATGTGAAAAAAACTCACTATTAGTTTATCAACAGATGGATGTTTAAGGAAATATAATTTTGTACAATTTATTAGATAAATAAAATGTATCCGTTTACACATTTGTTGCACAGAGTTGCAAAGTCTATAAGAACGTACTTTCTGAAGTGCATATTTGTACATAATATTTCAAATGACTTAATTATAATTTATAAGGGACTAGGGAGAGTGTAATCAAGAAAAAGAAACGAGAGCCCTCGTTGGCATTCCTTTAGTATAAGAATATAACACTGTTCATTCCAAAGTGGCATCGCAATATTTCACATTGTCCATAAGTAATATTTGAAGTATTACAGTGCTTAAGAACAATAGGCATTTGAATGCAAATTTTAATTCTTTTAACCATTTTATCATTTTAATCTACTTTTTTATAAACTTTTTAATGAAGATATACCTAGATACCTCATCGTACAAAGCCGATTTAATTACCATATGCATTCTAAATTAACAGTTATATTATTGATACAAATTAAAAACTTGGAATTTAAAGTCACAAAGATTATGATTTGATCAAAAAAAATCAATAAATTTTCGCCAATATTAGCATTTGGTTACTAGTAGTAACCTACTAAATGCTAATATAATATGTTAGATTACTAAATTTTCAAGCATAATATAAAGTATATACCTTAACTTGTCGTTATTAATAATTTCGAGTAAATATAAAATTAGTATTCGTCACTGGTATTTATTCTCTGTATGTTATGTTAATAATTAGATGATATTCTTGTATAAACAATTTGATTTAAGAAATGTAGTAGTGTAAACTATTATTCAATTACAAATGAACTTAACTTTTCTATAAGTGAATGTGAACCAGTGTCACTTAAATTCATGTAGAAAAGGTTTAAAGCATCGTGCATTTGACAGATTTCAGAAGTATAAATCAATTTCTGAACAAGTCTAGAAATCCATATCATTTTTTTAGATAATAATTTTAAGCAATACCTATATTTATTTACGAAATTGTAGCTCCATTTTTATGAATTTCAAATAAATCAAATAAAAAATTATCTAACAGCAATATTATCTTAAAAATTAAAATAAAATAAAAATGCAATCTTGTCGTGTGTTCATTATAAATGTAAAAGAACATTTTAAACTACCCATAAATAAAATTATCAAATAACCTAAATATAGAAAATTGAGGAAATATATAATTATTAATTATTAATATTTTTAAAAAGAAAATTAAAAATTAATTAAGCATTTGATGTTTAATATGCACGAACAGTGTTGAGCACTATGATATACAGAATTAACATTGTTTTGTATATAGTTCGTTTTACCCAAACGTTAATATTCTTTTTATAATATTTTTCTTTATATATTATATTGGTAAAAAGTTAAACACAATATTATCATCTTAATTACCTACTAATTTTAAATATAAAACGATTGTCCAATTTTTAGTAAAAATATACATTGCATATCATGTGTATATATAATTATATGAACTTGAAAATGAGAAAAAAAAACTTGAGTTGAAAATGCAATAAGCATTAAAGTAACTAAACATAATCATATGCATTAGAATTTGTAGTAAATATTTATTACATATAGGTACCTAATGTCGTGTCATATTCATATATCTACATAAAACATTATAATATATGCAGCAAATGGACATCATGTGTACATATTTTGATAAACTCTGTTTCATTTCCTACTCGTCCATTTCCTATAGCCTTTTTGGAGTTAATGTAAAAGCACCATCCTTTCCATTATGACAAGATAATTATAAGAGCTTAGATAATGGTATTGTTGTGTTTTGAATAGAGCAATAATTTTTAGAACAATATCCAAAATGTACCCTAAAAAATTTTATTTATAATGTTCAACGACAAAAATTATTTAGTGAATTATTATCAGTAGTTGTACTGGTATTATTTATGCTCCCATAATTTGTTAACAGCGAGAAAATAGTTAAGTTATTAAAAAAAAACCCAAAAGCATAATTAATTAAAATACAAAAAACTATTTGACCATTAAATATGACAAAATACCTTTAAACATAATATACAAGGCCTTTTGAAATACTATATTAATTTTAAAACGTAACCGAAAAAAACATTTTTTAGCAATTTAGTGAAGTGTTTGTTTGGATTTTTTTTAACTTTTACCGTTTGAAATACAAATAAATTTTTATAATTTAAGTTTTATTTTTATTTTTATTTTTACGTTTTTGGTAGTTAGAATATTTAATTTTATTCAAATTTCGAACCACTCAAAATATCAGTATTCCAATCTTTTTAAATAAATTATATTAACAACTTTTAATAATGATAAAAAAATGTTTTTAAACAATTTTCATTTTAATGTTAACAGGTAGCATATAAAAAAGAGACAGTACTTTTATTCAAATCAATTCAACCATGTTGTTAACAAAATCAAAAAATAAAAAATAAAAATGTTGTATTTTTTACTATTACACGTTTTTCTGCAAAACGATCGGTCATTTTGTTATTCGTAATATTTCAAAATTTCCTACATTATATTGTATTATATTATATTAATCATGATTAAAAAACAAAAAAATAAATAATAGAATTTAAAATACTATATATCTATAATTTATAAATATATTTTTTTATGGACATTGACTTATAATTATATCTTATCCTAAACAGTGTTTAAGTTTAAGCTCGTCCTATTTTTGGTGTCCATCTTTAAATTATCAAATAATAATATCTTTACCTCTGTGTACGATAAATATATAAATTATATTTTATGTAAACAAAAATACTACTAAAATATTGAACTTAGTACTTACTGTTAATTATCAAATGATTAGTCTAAAGTTTAATAATACAGGCTACCTAGGTACTTGTAATTTTTTTAATGTTCTTTGTTTTCGTCATTTTGATTTTCAAAAAACACGATTTCTATAAGTAAATAATGTGTTTAACTTTAAATAAATTGCTCAATCATTATGTCTAATCACATTGTCTATACATCATAATAAATATTAGATAACATTTTTATCTTTACAGTCATCTCAGATTTTTTCTATTATCTGTGTTTACTGTTTATTCTATTTAAAAATTAATAACCGTATTTAATAATTGTTAATCGTTATTATTAGGTTTAAATTGAAAAAACTAATATGTAGGTATATTTTTTTCATAGTTAACATATTAATTTAACTTTTATAATTCTATTTGATTTTTATCTAGATTAGTTAAATTGTCTTTAAAGTCTTGATATTATTTCTTCCCTAGTACACAGGTATATAGATTATACTTACGCACACGGGTAGTGAGTACTATGTAGAGGTGTTTGCGTTATCTAACTGCAGCCTATACTACCTAACATATTATTTTCCACGATTAAATCGCAATCATTTATATTTTATATTCATGTTATTCAAAAGTTAAGTTTCAATAAAAAAAATTCTCAGAAAAGTAACGTACAAAGAATATACGTTTTTGTTTTTATCTAATGCCGTGTATTACAGAACACAATAATAAAAAAAAACCATGCGGAATGCATTTCGAAAAACTCGTTGCGCGTTTTCTGTGTGCACACGCATATAATATATACGACAATAATATATTATTATTTTGTATACACGTATACAATAATAATAATATACGCACTCGTATTTTTTCTGTATTGGGACGAATTATATTTTTCTTAAAGTTTGTTCACGTAGCGCGAGAGGGAATCAGCCAAGGGGAAAACTGAGATTAAAGTCTATACCCCGCGAGATTGAGAACAATATTCCGGACACAACTTCCCCATTTGCATAATCAGACATGGTACACTAGTTTGTAATTTTCATTTTTTTTTTTTTTTCCTCATTCGACCCAGACCTTTGCTCACGCCCAGTATACACGCCATATACTCGTTGCACCCGTTCGGTCCGATGCACTTTTATTACATTCGTAACCAAAAACACAAAAAGGTGTGTGTGTTTTAATACTTTATATTATTATACACACTCAGAAGCAATACATATAATATAGATATCAAATAAAAATAACAAAATGAAAAAAAAAATATTAAGCTAAATTTTAGCACTGTACGCCCTAACAGTACTTGTTCACATATAGGTTCGAACATTACAAAAATACTGCATTAAAACGAATTAAACTATACTCATACAAATATGACGGGTGTTTACTGCAACTTTTTAACTAAACGAAAATGTATTATTAAAAATTTTAATCAAACTAAACATTAGGTAGGTACATAATATGTGCCTGTTATGGGATATTATCCCCTATATTAGTAATATGAATTTAATATAGCTAGTAATACTTATATTAAGATAATAAGTATATGTTGTAAATCGGTTAATTTTTAGACTTTATATTTGTAATGATGTTTTAATTAACTATAAACTATGAAGTATATATCTTTAAAAAAAAATCTATAATAGGTGAATAATTAAATCTGTATTAGATATATTAAGTTAATACATCAGTTAGATGGATTATTATTATTATAGTTATAGTACATAAAAAAGAATGCTTTTTCTTGATTAATAATTAAAATATAAATTAACTAGGTAGCTTGTTTATTGAAATTTACTCATTATTATTTTTATTTTTTCATATAATTATCTTTATATGCAATTATATATCTACCAAAACAAAAAAATATTTTCCTTAATCCTCACATCAGTCCTTCTAACAACTATGAAAAATAAAAACAATTATTTTCCTTTTTTATGCATCATATCTTTAGCAAAGTTTAAAAAAACAAATTTAATTACTTTTAGACATGATCATTATTTAAACAAATATATATAGTTAATATTTATGTATGCTTAAATGGTAAAAATAACATAAATAAAGTCATTAATAGTTGTATGAGTTTTAATTTAATTTTATTAAAATTTGAATAAACGTATCTAAAACGAAATTAAAGTAATATCCATACTTATATTATCGAAGTTTAAATCAGGTAAATAGTAAGTAAACGTAAATTATAAAAAAAAAAATCAATTTTCCATTAATATAATTTATTTCTAGCTATTATTATTTTATTATTTAACCATAATTTATAAAAATCAACAATAAACTCATATAGGTTCTGAAAGTTATTGTACATATTTATCTCGCGTTAACAAATAAATAATGATAATACCTATAGATAATAGATATACAAATCGACCTGCGCCTTTTCGTTTCATAAAAAAATCTAAATGACTATATGTTATACATACTTTGGTTTAAATATTTAGCCGAAACCGCTGAAGTAGATTTCATTGCCTTTCAGTATAATTTAAATATTATATTGTATTATGCAACCTCAATTTACAAACTCGGGAGAGAGGACGTGTAATATAATATATAGTACGGTGGGAGTGAGCGATTCGGAACTTACACCTTCGTTTTATAACAAGTGTAACAACATTCAACCCGTGGGACTTATATATTATAATATATTATTATATGTACGTGAATATGTGTAATATATTTTGAAAAAAGACTACTTTTAAATTATGTGTGGTCTGCTATGTATATAACGTATACTGTTAAAATGTTAACAGCTAAATACTATACTTCACTAATACGTGCCAGACAAACTCATGGTTAAAAAGCTCGACTAATTAACAGCGATAATCTGTTTATAAAAAACTATAAAGAATATATTCATTTCCAAAAATAAATCATAACTAAACTCATATGTTACTCAAAAGGTACATTATACAAAAACATTTAATTTCAAAGAAAAACGTAAAAGCTTCGTAGCGTCTTTCGCTTTAAAGTTATACAATTTCCCATCGTGTCAAAACTAATTACACGTTGTACATATAAATGTATCATACATAATCCCTTAAATGTATAAATCTATATAAATAGTGTGTATTACATCATGTTCATAATTTATACGAGGTTTCTACTTTCTTGTAGTGATATATCAGAGAATTTAAATGTTTGAAGTCTCAACTAGAATTAAGTTTATTATTATTGTAGTAAGTGTCAATATTTTATAAATTTCAATGAATATGTGGAGTTTGCTCACAAATAAGTATATATTACAAGTTGACAAAGTTTCTGTACATAAAACTGTTTATCACATAGGCATTATTGCAGCCAGTAGGTCTATTGAGTTTATATGGATTGTGTTTTATTTTTTATTTATTCAAAAAAATGTACTGATGTATTAATAAGGTATATATTGTATAACATAAAACTGTTTACTTATAGTACTTAAGTATACAGATTTTCACGTTTCGGTAGTTTTTAAATTGCATGTAGGAATATAACGCGTATTACAACAATTAACATGACAACATATTTATCATTTATATTACTAAATTAAACCAATCATCGTACCGATGATACGCTGTAATAGTTCAACAAATTAAAAAAAGTTACATTTATTCGTTTTCACATCAAATAAGTTGATAATATGTATGTGTATTGTGTATATATATTCGTACTTTGTTTTAAAGCAAACTCTAAATAAAACCATTGTTTTTTGAAAATTACAGTTTTAAATAAAAATAAATTATATAATAATTTAACAGCTTTAGACCAGGTTTTAGTTTAAATATTTAATTAAATTTTTATTATATTGAAATAATATACAACTATGATAAGTGATACATTTATAGTATAATAAAATATACAAATATATGTGTGGTTTCTTTTTTTTGTTTAATTTATTTAAAATATGTCTATTACAAGTATGTTTTTAAAAATTAAAACTGATTAGTAGAAGTTAGTGATTGATAAAAATTTCAATTATACAAAATAAAATCAAAAAGACGATTTGTGTGCTTTGCCTTTTGATGGTGCGTGAAGTTCTATCGTTCCCCGGGGTACTCAAGAACCATCGCCATTCGCCGTCATATATATTGTGTGCGATTGCAGTCCGAACTATTTTTTCTTTACGTTGACAAAGTTTCAAGACTAAAAAAGAAAAAAGTAATCTATACAAATGTCTATAAGTTTGGCAAAAAAAATTAAATGTGTTTTTTTGTGATTCGTTTTGTAAACGTATTTTAATATAATAAGTAGAAAATTGGAAATACGTTCAGTTCTGTTATTAAAATATCTATACAGATATAACATATTATGTCAAATATCTATATTCGATACATGTCAACACCTCCATCATACTTATATATTCATATAAATAGTAATGTATTGGATTTAGTTAGGTAACAGTTTGTTACGGTGAGATTAATTTTTAAATAGCAACAATTCCAATTATTCATAATTTTATAAATATATATTATTATACAACAAATAAAACAAAAATTACTCATTTAATAATATAATTTAAAATATAAAGTTACCTTAATAGAATAAATAAAGTGACCTAAATATTAATCCTTTCTAAATTATAACAAAAAAAATAAAACAATTCATTTAATTTAATCAATAAATGGTTATATTAAGTGTATAAATATATATAAGGTACCGTTTTTCCAATGTTTTTTGTGGGTTCTTCAGAAATTATTAAAAGTCCTGATTAATAACTTTAATATCAGCTGGATAAAATTTAATATCAGAAACTACATTTAATGTTTAAAATTGAATTACATTTTCTGCACAACGTGATGATAGGTATAAGATAAAATAAAATAAATATCGTTTTAAAAACAATACATTAATTATTTTCTCTATTCTTTCCCCAGTTCGGCCTGTTCTGAATCTAAGAGTGTTAATTTGTGACAATGATATAAATCCCATCTTTGAATAGTGAATATTGTCAAATCAGCGCAGCGGGTGGTATATACATTATACATATACCTAGCAAACTGTTATCTACACATATATTTAAAACGACAATAATATGATAAATAAATAACAGCCATTAATATTATATTATATTATAATATATATATATATTGTATAACAAGTATATCAAATCAAATTGCCAACAAACTTTTTTAAGTACCAAAGTTTTTTTTTATTATTATTCTGGACCAAAGGTGTTCTCAATTTTAATGCTTTTAGGGCCAACTTCATTTTTTACCAATAATACAATAAAATATATATTTTTTGTACCTAATTATATTGTTTTGTCGATTTCAAAGTAAGTACTTGTATAATTTTAAAAATAAAAAATAAATTCAGAGGTTTTCAATAGATTTTATTTCCAATAATTTGAGTTAAGTACTTAAATTTTAAATTATTATGCGTGTAAAAATAAAATATTACGATTCAATGGGACTTTTATTTGCTATTATACTCGGTGCTTGATTTGGGTAGGAAAGTAGTGGAACTGAGTACCTCAATTAATTTTTATATATTTTAACGTACCCTTTTTTCAAATTACACATTTTTATAAAAAATAAAGAAAATATACAAAATGTGTGGAAGTATTATCAGTATAGTACTATTTATAATCAATGGTATTACACATATATAACTTATACAGTGTTATATAATAATTAATTTTAATATATAGATATAATAAGTAGAAAGTAACCATAATTGTAGATAAATCTACAACCGATAAGATAAGTCGATAAAACCAACAATTATTATCCTAATAATTATAGCTATTATAATATTATGCTGTTTACTCTAATATTAGAATCAATTTACCCATAATCAAATGATAAGAATAGGACATCACTTAGGCTTTTGTTGGTTTTTTATTTTAAAGTAAATTATAAGCTTTTTAAAATGTTTTATATTTTACATAGTTATTATTAAGTTTCAATAAAAACCTACGTAATTGCCTAGATAATTGTCTCATCAAGTTTTATAATAGGTAAAATTGGTATAATGTAAGTTAATAAGACCGATACAACACATAAAGATACAACATTATTAATAAATTAGTAAAAAATGTTCGTTAACAATGTGAAATTTATTTTGTCAATCCAGTAGGAAGATCATAGACCCCTCCTGCAGTTTTAACTTATTCCCCTACATAGCTACATGTTCCTTATTATAATTATAATTTGGAACTGATTAAAAAATATTTTAGGCAATATATAGACACAAAAGATATAGAATATATTATTATAAATAACTTAGGTAATTAAAATATTATAATTAAAAGTACCTGTATTTTATTATTGATCCAAATTTTAAAAAATATATAATTATTACCCCCAATTGATTGCAAAGTCTACCACCTACGCACGCTTATAGTTGAAACTTTTAAAGTAAGAAAATATAACTTATTATAAAAGTTTTGTAGTGATATGTTTTGTGGGTTTGTCAGACGAATAATAATAATTATATTATGACATTATGTATATTAATTAGCTAGAAACACAAATTTATTTTGGGTCATCTAAGTGACTTCATAATATTTCTTTTCAAAGCCAAGTGCTTATTATACTATACATTTATACTTATATTTTATACTTAAATATGAAAATATAAATTTGTATGTATATATAATTTACTACATTTACTACACTAATTCTTATTGATATCATAGGTACAAGTTTCTTCTATGTACAATAATGTATTGATATTTAATTAGCTATTGTATTATATTACTATGATCGTAGATATATATAACCATTTATTAATTTTCAAACATTAAAATAATACTTAAATAAAATAACAATTAATTTAAATGAAAGATAAGGTGTTTGGCAGACGTATCCAATTCAAAGTTTTATTAAACGAAATTCATTTTACTGATTAAATAAACTTTTTTCCTTTGGCGGTTATATAGTAGTTCGAACAACAAAGTTGAACGTTATCATCGAATAAAAAAACTCCTTTGAAATGTAGGTATTTTTATTTTTTCTCTTGCAAACACGACAAAAGTATACCATACCATCGAATCAAAATAAAAACCACTATAAATAAAACTAGATAAAATAGGTTTTATTAGCATATAATATAATTAAAACACAAATATATGATGATTATTGATCAACCTGACTAAAATAGATAATATTAACATAAAGGTAAAATATAATTGTATAACTATTTATAATATTATTTCACACAAATATATTTAATAAGTATTATAGGTATTGTATATTTATTATGTATTACTATCCGAAAAAGCAAATTATACGAATTACATAATTGTCTACTTTTTAGCTTTTATAGCATTATAATATACTTCTCATCAATAATTATGTATACAAATTAATACCTATTTCACATTAACTATGAAAATGTATTATTTAACCATAATCTTTTATTTTATCAATTCAATTTATTTAAAATATGACAGTAATTAATAACTAAACAATAACCATACATTCAATCTATTCAAAAAGTTGAAATAATACCTAAAAAAATAAAAATTCCTTGATTTTATTTTTTAATTAGTTAATTGCTATACTCTAGCATAATATATAATAAAAAAATTAAAAATTATTGGTTATATAATCGAAGTTAAGACATACCATTTCAATGATATTTTAGTTTATAAAAAATGTTTTTATTGTTTTAATTTTCATAATACTATTAGTATTGGTTGTTGTGCAAGAAATATGATAATAAAATATGTTACTTTTACTGTTAAATCGTGGTGTGTATCAATTCAATTAGTTATTTTTAAAAAAATAAAAATACACTAATATAATTAAATTGAAATAACTTTAAAATTCATTCACATTAAATTATTTTACATTTATAAGATTACATTTTAATCTCACTTGTTAGGTTAGGCACTTGTTTATATTTATCGTTTTATCAAAATATCCCATATTTTGGATTAACTTTATGAGAAAAACTAAAATCACATCAACTCATCAGTCATCCAATACATGGCAATGTTTAAAAATGTAACTTCATTTAAGAAATGATATATTTTAACAAGAATTATATTAGAAATACATATTAAATTAATTTAGAAAAAGTGAATAACTGATTTCAATTCATTTTTATTATCAATACCTATGTTAAATAAGTACTTTATTTAATTTAATATTATTTACATAGTTTTAGAACTGCACAGTATAAGACTAGAATGTTCAAGTGATCCAGATTACATTTTCAATCTTATTATAAAATGTATACTCTAATTAAAATAGATACCTATAGATACAAATGCAAATATAATTATACTAAATGACATTAACAATAAAATAGCTTAAAACAGACTATGCTTTATTATTTCTAGTGTTATTTATAAAAATAATTATTTTAGATTAAATTCGTAAAAACTAATTTTTAAGTCAAAAACGAATAAAAACTGTATTTTTCACAAAATTTCTTATGAGGCATTCTTCTACAAATTAAAACAAGTTTAATTGACTAATAAAAATAATGAAGTAAAAATAAAAGAGTTAAATGATCCTAATGGAGGTAATTTTTTCGTGGAATATTAGATTTAATAATAATAGTAATAGTTATATAGTAAGTTAATAATGAACTTTTTTTAAATTAAAGTTATAATAATTTTTATAGGTACCTATACAAAGATTTTTTTTATTCAGATTTGATTTTTTTTTTTAATACTATTTTCAATAAAACAGAGGAATTTTCCAATCAAAATTTACATACCTAGTTTATGATTTATTTATTTCTTATTATGAAAATGACAACCATCTTAATACTTAAATTATATTTAATAATAAACATTGATAAAATACAAATTAAATAAATAAATAATTAATGTAATCTATTTGGTTTTTTCGTCAAGATAATTTTTCCTTATAAATGTACCTATACCTATAATATTTATCAGTTTTAATTTTAAAAATATAAGACTTGTGTTTATACCTTTATAATATTATCATTGTGGCCATATAATATTTGAACAAAACCAATGAACTTATAATAAATTTTCCAAATGTTTGTAAAGCAGTATAAAGATTTTTCCTCTAATTAGGAACCAATCATACCCCTTAATTACTTTTATATGAGAAGTTACGGTGAAATAGATGTGAATACATATTTAAGTCACAAAAGCCATTATAAATTAGATAGTATATAATATAAAGATCACCTGGGACGATATTTTATAATCGTATATACTACGGGAATCTCACAAGTATAAAAGAACTAGATTTAAAAAGTAAAATAAAATAAAACAAGCAAAGCCAACAGGTGCAGCGCCGTTTCAAACAATTTATATTAATTGTATTTTTAAAATTTCGAACATTTTATGGTGCAGTATGATTTTATCGTGATACCGTGAAAGCATCGACAACTACCTATTTTTTTATACTGTGAATAATAAAAAATTATGTGTAAATGTATCATAATATAGTAATATATACAATTTATATATGAGTAGGTACATTGTTTATTAATGTGGTGCACGGTAGTTTTATTATAGTCTATAATCTGTATCATATATACATATACTTACAAAGTAGATTGCAAAATTTCATTTACACGTACGCGTAGTATTATATTTATATATATATATTATAATTATATTATATGATATGGCTATAGTGAACGGGTCTTTGGCGACTTCCACGCAATAAAATATGGTGTCATTTCCGCCATTCCGACTTCCAACCACTTACCATACACGCACGAGCATATAAGTAACATCGTCCACCGTGCACAAACAAGCTTACTTATATATTATATTTTACCAACCAGCTAAAACGTGCGCTCAACTAATTATCAACCTCCGCCACCAACCCCATCGCAATCACCTTTACGTATTTTCGCTCGCTCGTCGTGTAACGTACATGACGTACACTAACGGTTTTAGTTTCAGATAACAATTAGTATATTATTATTATTATTATTGTTGTTGTATAACACGGTCGCCTCCGCCACTATTACAGCCACTGGCGATATAATAATATTAACTTACCGTTTTACGAGTCCCAAAACGTTTTCTGCTGGGTAATAATAACAATAATAATAATAAGTAATAACAGAGTTTTAGAACACCTATGCGACTACAACTGTATGAATAATAGCCACGTGCTAAAATATGACATACAGTTTTCTTATGTTTGACAAATAAAACGTTATCTATTCCTGTACACTACAGTTAGGTCGTATAAAATAACATATCATAGCAGTAAAAGATATAATTTATTAATAATATATTTATCCGGTTTATTGTACCTATATTCATTTGTTTTTTATTTGTGCCGATTTCGTATGTTGATTACAACGTTGGCAGTAACTAATGAGCTCTTAATATCTGCAAAATATTTTTCGAAAAAATCCACGTGACTCAAAATTATATTCCTACATTATTAGAGTTTTGGATGGCTCGATGTGGTATTAAATATAAAACCTCTCAATAGTTTTTATACGATTTTAAAAAGCATAAAGCATAATATACTACAACTATATGTGCATGTCGTAGTTTATTATAATTTTAAAATACCTCTAAAATGTCCACCGAAAATTCTAAAATGCTTTTTTTTTAATGTGTCAAATCGATATTATTATTTATTAAGTGTTTTCATTCATTCATCCATAGATTTTTATTTTTTATAATATTTTTAACAAAATGAGAAAATTATATATTTTTTTGTAACTAAAGTTGTAATAATGTACTATTTATAAAAGCCTACTTTTAAATAGTGTGTAAAATTGTAGATAAATATAACTAAGCCTATATATTACATGTATATTATAAGTACCTATGTGATACCGTAATAATTAATGTTTATTTATCTTCCTTAGGTTAGGTTGGGTTTGGTTATAAGACATAAGTCCCATCAAAATAAATAATTTTTAAATTTCCTCTAAAAATGACACTTTTAATAAACATAGTTGTTTATTTTAATATTAGGATATTTTTATTATTTTTAAATTGGATTCTACTTTTATCTAATTATGAAGTTATCTACCTCATACATAATATCCATTTTTTTAACAGACCTTACTTATTTCTAGAATAAGACCTTTTTCTTAAATTCTAAGCAGAGCGATGGATGAATTTATATTACAATGATAAATCTCGAACATTTTGTTATAATTATGTTGTTAGAAATGCATTACAAATTCTTTTTTATATCTAATATTTAAAAATGAAATATAAAATTATATACAAAATATTAAAACAAAATAAAAAAAAAATCTATAGAATAATTATTGTTTTGATCGTTTTAAGTTCAAGTTGCACATTAAACCGTAAAATAACTATTTACTTAAACAATTTTTAATATTTTGTAGTACCTAATTAAATAACAAATAAACGTAGATATTCTTCAAACGTTTAGGTATATGATTTTTTTGCTCAGTCAAAAAACTTGGAAATTTATTATAAGATACCTCATATATTTTTCTTATAGATATGTAAAAATATTTAAAATACATAGGAATAATTTATTTTTATAAGCATTTTAAATTTTAAAAAAATCTTCAAAATCACAAAAATTTGCAAATCATTCTGCTGTTGAAAATTTATAAAATGTGCAATTATTATACTACTCTATAAGGCTTGAAAATTGACTACAAAGTTTTTCATATGTAATTTATACTGAAATCAAATACAATAAAAGTATACATTTTATAGACATTTTAAATTAAAACATGGACAAAATAACATATTTAAATTATGGATAACGATATTTATTATTTTGTTAAAACTTATAAGTATATTATTATATTATATACATACAATGATATTTTTAAATGAAAAAATTAATTCAACTTGATGTAGGTATATAACTAATAGTGAAATTAATAACTTAAATAGTAAATAGAAATATCACCAAATCTATCATAAAATATACTTAGTGTCTTACTTGTCTTAGTGATATACTGATAAAAACTGATAGACCGTCTTCACTCAGAATAGTTTTTCATATACAATGATACATCATTGAATTTAAATTTAATACATCTATCGCAGTGATCCATGCCGTCCACTTAACACCTATCCTACAGTTGAATATGATCCACTTGCTTACCTCTTTAAATACATTTTCAATTTTTACTGTTACTGAAATATTATATTTAATCATAATTCATAACATTTAATATTATTTAATTACATACAAATTAATATCTATGAAAAAGAAAAAACATAAAAAAATATTGTTTAAATAAGTCTTGTACAGTTGTACCTAAGTTTTGTTTGAAAAAAAAACTTAAATTTGACAAAAACTAAACATGGACACGAGATTACCTAATAAAAATAATATAAAGATTTTTAATTTTTATATTATACCTATTAAATGTTAGTCTTTAACCTAACCCTAGTCTTTAGATAGTGTACCTATATTTTTAAATATTTCTCGACCACTTTTACTGATAAGAAATGTTCTTTTGTTATAATCCACGAATTAAGATATTCTTAATTCATTTTATAATCACAAAGGCAATTAAAAATATTTACTAAATAATACTGACTAAAGCTACTAACAGTCCAGTAACAGATTTATATTGCGAACATTTTTAGTATTTAGTATTTACGGTATACATTGATGTTATTACTCATTTCAGCCGATCCTTTGTGCAAAACTCAGATAGAAAATAAAAATAAACACTATCGTTCTTAGACCTTACGAGTAAATTATAAACAATACGTAATATATATTATAATAAACATGTAAATACGAGATATTTATCATATCTATGTAGGACGGCTTTGCAGTTTGGCCAGGTTTCAGATGAACTAACTTTAACGTTAGCTTTGAAAGCTGTCAACTATAGTACATTTATTTGTATGAAATATTTTATATTAATATGAGAAATTTAATTTTACAATAAATTTAAACTAGTCTATACATTTGGTTTCTAAAGTCACTTCATCTTCATTTAATACAAAAATATAAGCATTATTTTAAAATTATTCTAAAGCTTAGATCCAAAGGTTCTATTCAATGTTGTATAAAAAATGTAACTTGAACAAGTAAAATTTCCCGTTTTGTAATATTTCCCAGGCCGTTCCCGTAAGGCTATACCTGTCTAATTTTTGTAAATATAGGTGTTACCGTGTTTTATTGTCAATGCGTTTAAATGTTTAATTTTACATTGAAATAATCGTCTACCAAAGATACGCATATATAAAATTGAAAAATTAAAAAAAAAAGCATTTATTATTCATTAATAAAAATAAACCCGGAATGAAGGAGTTTGGAATTTGAATTTCGTACATAACCTCAATTCTCAGAACAGCCGACACTCTAGGTCGAGGAAACCAACCTGTTATATAACGTAGATTTGAATGATTTGGACGCTACAGAGAAAGAGAAATAATGGTATTCAACAAAGACAAGACACTATAGTGCCATAGAGGGGTAGTCGCAACCACTCGTAATATTATGCGTAGGTACTCCTTGATAAAAACGGAAAGTACTCCGTAGTGCATTCGAATCGTTGCTACTAGCAATACAGTTTTGTTCATCCATGATAATATAAAATTATATCAGTATAGTTATAATATTATAACGCCGTTTACATTTTCCGTTCATCAAACGGTAAACGCAATCAGAAGTATTTCATATTATATTATAAAACCGTCCGGAAATAATTACGATTTATCTATATACTATAATAGCTAATTGAAAAAACAAGAGCTGAACATTCACGGTATAGTATATAATATAATACAATGTTGAATAATATTTAATAGGTACTTATGTTGGTATAAACTATAAATATTTTTTCTCGGTGCTGCCTACGTCACCGAAAAAACTGTTTTTATACGAATTCACAAATACTATTTTTTCGTTTCGTTCGTTATTGATCTTATTACGGTAGATTTACTGTTTTAGGCGTTGGTTAATTTATTACATTCCTAAAATATTATTTGTTAATTACAATGAAAAAAATAAATAGACAATAAAAATTATTTTTTCATGAAGCTAAAAGAATCTCCGCAGAATGAAGGAAATTGAAAATCGTACCTATATGTTTTGGATATACTTCCCAGCATTTTTTTGATTAACTACCATCCGTATTTACATGTGTTTTAAGCATAGATCTTATACCTAATAAGGTAAGTAAAGGTCTATGGTTTTAAGCAATAAGGCCCTTTATTATAGTTTGATGATTGAATATGTATGAATAATCGTCATTTTGATATGATTGAATTATATAAACTTGAGTAGGTAATACTCAAATGAGTATAGATTAAATTCAGTGCTAAATTCTTAGTTACCTTTACTCGTAGCGGTATTATCACAGATTATAATAAAGTAATTATAATATTATATAAACGGTGATAGTAGATAGCTAAAACAAAAATAAAATATTTCTTATCGGCCAATCGCTGTCACCGCAACGCCATATACATATAAGAACGGCGATGGCTGGTGGGTACGGTTACAAAGAATGATGTGTGTTATTTGTTATACCTACTACTTTTTAGAATAATCTTAAAAATATTTTATTAATATTTCGCATCTATAAGAATTATATGTAATTAGGCAACAATCATCAATCAACTTCAGATTTCTATTTCATCACTTTCACTCGCACCTATACAATAAAACAATAATTTTCAACAATAAAATAAAATGGTCAATTAAATTACCAACTTAGTTTTGTTAGCATTTAATTGTATTACTGGTTTAATGTTTTTTATTTAAATTTATATTACTCAAAGTAATTCCTACCATATTAAAACCCGAGTCAACGAATTAAAACTTAAACGGATTCAAAAGAGCGGTCCTATACAACAAAAAGTTAAAGAAAAACATTTTTATAAAATAGTGTTTAAAAGTTCAATATGCCCTTCGCAATACAATATGATATTCACAATAGTATATGTACTAGTTATTTTCGTTATCCGTCCAGCAGATAATTTAGAAAAATTTCATATTTATATCATATCAGATAACCAGAATTTTTATTAAAATACTTATTAATTAATCTTTTATTAAAACCTTTGTTTTATTTATTAAATTCAAAAATCATTATAGGTAC
The DNA here is from genome assembly GCA_009835225.1 of Aphis craccivora. NCBI lineage: Eukaryota > Metazoa > Arthropoda > Insecta > Hemiptera > Aphididae > Aphis > Aphis craccivora. Next base: position 5,439 of record VUJU01003114.1, on the reverse strand, counting down.
CGTAATATTTTCAATATTAATTTTAACGCTAAGACAAATATGAAAATAAATATTAGTACAGTGTATTCTTGATTATCCACGTTGCGGATTATCCGTTGCCTTCTGCGGAATCATCTGCATACATTTCAAGAGTACACTGTATTGTGGTATAGGTACATGCTCATTTTTGCAGTGTTTTAAGTCTTACGTCTAAATAAAAATACCAAGAAAAATATTGGTTTTGTTTTTGTTTAGTTAGCTTATTAACTATAAATACATATAGGCAACATTTTCACAAATGCAAAGACAACAATAACATGTATCTATTATTATTATATTGCTATGTATTTAAATTGTTGAATGAAATTGATAATGTCTAGATTTTACAGTGATATTTTTTTGGTGATATTTGTATAGAATAGATATATAGTATACCTATAGGTTAGGTTATACTTATATAGGTACTGTCATTACACAAAGGCACCGTCAGGGTATAATATTTTTAAATTTTAATGGATAGACGCCAGACGGGTAATATAAATGACTAAAATACTTATTATCTAGCTATTCTAAAAAAGACAAATTTGTATTATACAACTATTATTAATATTTACTAATATGTAATAACTTATAAGTATAACTGTATAATCACAGGAATGCTTCAAAATTAAGATTCATAAAATAATATTATTTTAATAAATAAAATTAACCAATATACACTTTAAATGTTAACACAAATCCAGTTTTTAACAAAATTGTTTTTATATCGTAACTCGAAAACGAATAACCATAAGTATACTTAAAAATTTTACCAAATGATTATATGATCATTTTCTACACAATTTTTAAAATATTTTCACTCTTTTTATACTAAATTTATAGATATTTTAAATTTCCATTTTTTTAATAAAAAAAATTCGCTAAACATTAATATTGGGTTTGATTAGAATTTAAATTATTATTTCGACTAACATGAAAAATCTCGACAATTTACAAATTATTTTGAAATTTTTTTTATAAATTTTTCAATCTATATAAAAAAAAATTTAGCGTTAAATATTCATTTTTTACAAGCGTTTGAATAGTTCAAATTTTTAAAAAATTGCATATTATCTATAAAAATACTATTTCTTTTCAAACGATTTTCGATATTTTGTTATAGTTAAAAAATGAATGGCCTTAGATACTTGAAATATTTATAATATGATCATTTTTTATATCATATGATACAATTTTCAATTTCGATTTTGTTTTATTTTAATAAATTTTGAAAAAAAGATTGATCCCAAACAAATTGTTCTTAAAAATATATACAAACATTTAAAATACTTAATTTTTAAAAGTATTTGCAGATCAAATTTGGATGAAATTACATATTGTTTAAACTACATGTCTACGTTATTAATAATAATATTCATTATTGTGTTATAGTTCAAAAATAAAATAAAATAGTTTCGTAGAAACAAACTTTTACGTATACATAATTATTATATTTTCAAACGCAATGTTCGACAAAATTTAATTTAACCCTAACCCAACTGTATTAGATATTAATAGTAAATTGAATTGATTTACCTACCTAATAAAAACATGACAACATCAAAAACCATAACATGAAATATTTACTATTAATAATATTAATATAGGCTGAAAGACTTTCTTTGTTCAGAATTATTTTTTGTTTACAAGCATGGGCGCCCATTGGGAGGGGCAAGATAGGGCACTTGCTCCCCCCTAGACAAAAAATATTTAAAACTTGTATCTCAATAAATATTACCATAATATTATAATTATCTTTATAGCCATACATTTGATAATTTTTTTATTTTGACCCCCCTAAAATGTTTCTTATGGGCGCCCATGTTTACAAGGATGTATTATTGAATTCAAATTTAATACATCTATTACAGTGATTCACTCAACATCATAAAGTAGAACTATAGATACTTGTTCAAAATTTTTTTAAATTATTTGTTCTACTTTTAGTTGAAGAATAAAAAGTGTTAATATGTTTCGTTCAATCTACAAGTTATCAACACATTTCAACAACCGCTGCGTAATGGGAAGTTTATCAAGAGGTATAGCTGAAAAGCATCCTAGTATGGAAAATTATTTCAAAGGCAAAAGCTTCATCGTGACTGGAGCAGGTGCAGGTAAATATTAAAATATTATTAAAATAGGTAAATAACTTCTAGCTTTATAGTTCCATATGACTGGTTTATTATTTTTATTTTATACATTTTTAAAGTATCTTTATAATGACCTAATTTTTTTTTTTTTTTTTTTAAAGCATTATCATATTATGATAGCTCAACAATTACAATAAAATAGTGACCAAATGCTAATATATTATGTCTTTTACATTACCTATCTACTATTTTTCCACTAAAAATAAAAAATGAATATAACATCTATGAACTTACACCTTTGATAAATTATTCTTTAATGTTTACAGGTATGGGAAAAGTGATTACCGGAAGATTATTAAGTTTGGATGCGCATGTATTCGCAATCGGAAGAGATATAGAAAATCTACCGTGTAAAGCTGGACAAAAAATGACCAGAATAACCGTGGACATTGGTGATTGGGATTCAACTTATTGTAAAATCTTAGAAATTGGGCCTGTCCATGGTTTAGTAAACAACGCCGGAGTGGCACACATTGAACCTTTTTTGGAGACGACACAACACGGATGGGATGAGTACGAATACAAATTAACTTTTTATTTTTTATTACCGAAGAAAGGGAATAAGCCATTAGGAGCTGTTATAAGCGGCAAATAGCATATACATAGACAATAAGCAATGAGTTATACATATATTTTTATTTCCAAAATTAATATCCAAAACCCCAGAAATGTATAAATTATTATTTCTTTTTACCATACAAGTCAAAAGACTAATGGTTACGGTATTGGACATCCCCTTGAATCATTTTTACCTAACCTTAAGTACTTCATCGTAAATTCCGTTATTATTTAGTATTATTCCTTATTAAAACCCATTAGTTAAAAAGTTATGAAAACATTTTTCAAGTTATGATATTTTAAATTATTTATTGTCCATCAACTATCTTAAAATGAAAATACATTCATCGCATTGTTCAGTCTTAAATATTAGTCAAATTAATTTTTGATATATAATTATTATTATTTAGGTACCTAATTTTGTTTATTAGTTGTAATATTTATAATACCAAGTAAATTTTATATTTTATTTTTTATGATGTTCAACTTAAATCATATTTTCATGTTTTGAACAAAAATAATAATGAAAAAAAAATAATTTAGTGATTTGTAAATTAATTAAATATAAACCTTGTTCGTGAAGGAATTATGCTATTTGGGTGGAAAACGTCCGATTTTGGGGAGAGGCACAAAGAGAAAATTTCTATAAATTCAATTTTTTCAAATCAGAATATCTTTCAAAAAATATAAATATAATATAATCTATACCTAAGTACATATTACTACACAAAACTATTAATAGTGAATTATTTAAAGCAATAAATGTTATAGAGTTGGAATGACTAATGTCGGTGCATTTTCCTCTTAAATTATCCTTTACCTTAATTTTCCAAAAAAAATGTAATAGCCAACAGGTACCTACTAAGTATTATAAAAATTAATATTTTATTAAATTTAGTTTTTAGTACTTACCAATGTTTATTAAAATACATATTATGTATAAATTAAAGTGTCATATAAATATGAAAATAATATAATTAATATATTTACCTACTTTTTTTATTGATTACTATTTATAAACATCCAAGCTCCATAGTAGTTAATTGAGTTATTTATAATTATTTATCACACTAAAATTGAAAAAGTATAATATTTTTTGTATAATATATTATATTAATTAATAATTTAAATGATATTTTTATTTCTAGTACATTAAACGTGAACTCCAGAGGAGTGGTAAGAGCAAGCCAAGCTGCGGCTAAAAATATGATTTCTGAAAAAATCAAAGGATCAATAGTCAATGTATCATCTACTATATCTGAGGTTATTATTTATTCATAATATTTTGTATTATTTAATATTTTATGTTTATCATATTTGCATGTAGGTATACATTATGAATATTTTTTAGATTAAAACTTTTTTCACTTCTGATTATTTTTTATTAATTATAAGTAGTTCTGACTTTTATTTTTCCTAAAATTCTTCTTGGTAAATAATTGTGTTATTATATTAAAAAATAACATTTTTAGAGAGCAATACCAGATCATGTATCATATTGTGCATCTAAAGGAGCTTTGAACCAAATTACAAGGACAATGGCCATAGAATTAGGACCTCATGGCATAAGAACAAACAATGTTAATCCCACTGTTGTACTGACCAAGATGGGAAAGATAGCATGGTCAGATCCAAAGAAGTCAGGACCGATTATGAATAGAATACCATTAGGAAGATTTGCAGGTAAAAGAAAACGTTAACATATTTGTTCAACATTTTGCATTATTATTATTATTGAAAACTATATTATTATAATATAATGTATAAAATAGACATAATAAATTATAGTAATTTACAATGCATTTTATAGAACCTAATGATGTTGCTAATGCTGTGATATTTCTATTGAGCGACTATTCAACAATGATAAATGGCCTGAATTTATATGTAGATGGCGGTTATATGACTTCATAAATATTTCGGTATTAATGTTGAAAGTTATAAAATAATTATATAATATAAAATCTTACAATAAAATCTGTTTGAATTGTAATGATATTATGTACATTTTGTATCAATGCATTTTATTATTATCCTTATAAAATACAAGGTTTACCTACTTGCATTTTTTGAGATTATACAACTTTTATCCTAATCATGTTTTAAATAAATATTCAACTAAACAATTCACCTGGTAATTTAAACAAATTGTAAATCAACAGTTCCTAATTTGATTTTTTTTTATATATAGAGAAATTAATTAATACCATTTTATAGATGTTTTATATAATAAACGATTTGCTTTAGTTATTTTGTCTGATTAAAAAACTGATTAAGTGTGTCATTTCATTCTTGAATAACTAAATAACTACCAAAATATAATAGTTCTTGTTTTATTATGTTATGATATGAACAAGGATAATTTATAAGAGCTAAGTTTAAAAAATAGTTTTAATTACTTTAATCAAGTGGTTACTCTATCCATTGTCACCATCTCTTACAAAATACAAATTTAGGTTAGGTAGTCCTAGGCTGACAAATCATCTCCATTCAGAATCGTTTTTCGTATACAATGATAATTATCATTGGATTAAACTTTAACCCTCCTGTAATATAAAATAGTGATCCACACGGCACCTAATGTAAGCAGAGCGGTACCCACTTACCCCCTTTTTTTTTGTGTCTGTGTACACGAGAACGTGTCGAAATAATGCTTCAATTTCAAACTTTGGGGGTGGTTTCCGATAGCAAAATGAATCTAGTTGGTGCATTG
>VUJU01003113.1:17147-29197 GCA_009835225.1 Aphis craccivora | reverse complement strand
TTTTCCACCTTCCATCGTCTCCAAAATCGTCTCAATTTATACACCATCGAAGCGCACGACATCGCGCGCTAGTTGTCATCGCCGTCGGTCCGAAGAAATCGAACCTCGCTTTCCTCGTAATGGTCGACGCTTTGCGCGACCGAGTAAACCTGCCCGCGACACTCGTTCATCCGCGCAGGATCGGTCGGGAAAATGTGCAAAGTTGACCAATAAAAATCGCAATACATCTTGCACCACCACGCCATCTCCTATATATCCTCTTCCCTCAGTTGTATTTCGTTCTGCTCGAAGTTTTTGTTTTGTTTTTTCATAAATTATTATTCTAAAAGCCACTTTGGCGATTTTTTTTCCTACACGAATTAAGTATTGTTTTTTTTTCTTTCAAATTTTGTGTCATATAGTGCCATCCATGTTTTTGTCATTCTTTTTTTTGTATTCTTTTTTTACTATAAGTTAAGCAAGTTTAATTTTCACGTAGATACATTCTTTATTAGTTATTACTGATGTTAATGAACGATATAATATGTTTATATGTTTCTTTATCAATAATTTTTTTTATAAAATTATTTTAGTACTTAATGAATTGTTGTAGTAGTAAAAGTTATTATTTTGTTGTATTAATTATTAATTTAAACTAACTTTATGTAATTTTGATTGTGATCAATTTTTTTTTTAAATTATTGCAATATATTTAAATTTAAAGTATTAAAAGTATTAAAAAAAATTATCAGAAAATAATGCGATTTGAAAAATTGTAATATAGATTGTAATTAGTTGATTTGATATAGTTTAAATAAATAGGTTGTTAGATTTTAATTGAAATGTTATTATTATTATTATTATTTTAGGTGGTACTTAGAAGATTTTATGCAATCAATAAATTTGTATGACTAAATAAATACATTTTTTTCTAGTTACCTATACTTCTAACCAATCATGAACCAATTCTTAGCAAAATTAAATAATAAAATTAATATATTAATTAATTAATAATAATTAAAAATATAATAAGTAGTGTTATCATTAATTCAACATCATGTCTATTTCATAAATAGAATCACTTATCACGTGGTAAAATAATATTAGACAAAATTATTATAATGTATAGTGACTAAATAATATAATTATTGAACAATAATTATCACTTTTCAATGCGACATGCTCGTTATGTTTAAATGTTAAAAAGGTTTTAAATTATTAAATTATTTGTTTTTCTTTCCATCACGATTATCAAAATGTATTCAACATTTTGTACCTCTTTACTACTGTTCCTTAAAACTATAGCCGCCCCCTAAAAATTTATTTCCCGGTACAATTGTATCTGCTGTAGTGCTGTACCCCCCTAAATGCGGCTGTCACTATATTAACACATCTACCTAAACTTTTAGCATTAAAGATTAGGCATTCTCTAAAACTCCAGAAGTCTAGATTAATAAAACACAATTTTGTTGATAGAATAAATATTAATGACGAAGAGATAAAAACCTTAAATGTAATTTGTGACTCACTAACTCGTGCTTGTGAGAAAAATAAATAAAAATGGTCATTATTTTAACAAACATCGTAACTCTTAGATCGTCACTTCATACTCGTAACTCACTAAATCTAAATGGATGTAAAATTACTTTTTTGAATAGTATTCTTGTTAAAAAAAATTCGTATATGTTAATACCTACCTGATGGAGACCACAGAGACGACATATACCTATGATATATATATTAACGAGTATATAAATTAAATTGATTAATATATGAATTAAAGTAAGCAAGTAAAATAAATAAAGGAATGCCAAATGTAAGATATTATGTAAAATGCAGATTAATTATAAAATTAGATACATATTTAAAGATCAGATAATGATTATAGTAAATTTGTATAATGTTTTTACACGAAAAACGATTCTGAACGAAAACAGTCAAATTAACCTTTATAACACTTATTAATATTCACGTATACATTTTATGATATGTTTTCTTAAATTTATTTTAATATTAGCAATAGGTACTTTACTATTGTAGGTTAAATTAATTTTTGATCAAAACGTTGCATATCGTCCAAATTTGAACTTAAAATACCTATAATGCAAGTACTTTTTTTTAAATTTTTTGGTTTTAGTATGAATAACTTAAAAAGAACTTAATAGCTTAAGCTATAAAAATTGCAGATTTTATACATTTTCCACAGCAAAACAATTTACATTTTTTTGTGATTAAGTTGAAATTTATCAAAATTTGTATTCTAAATGCTTATAAATATAAATTTTTCCTATTCCTATGTATATATTATGCATATCTACAATTACAACTTTTACAATTAAAATTATGTATTAAATTTTCAAACTTTTTGATCTAACAAAAACTTTTATCGACTACTTAGAAATAATCTAAAATAAAATTGAATATTTTAAATGTTTATAAATAACTCAAACTCAAAAAGGTAAAACTATTTTTCATATTTTAGAAAAAGATCATATAAAAGTTAAGTGAAAATTTTAAGGAAATTTCAAACACAATTATTTGTTTGCGAATTTCACCCAAAAAAATTAAATCGATTTTGTCAAAAACTGGATTTGTGTAAAAGTTCTTCTTTTTCTTAATTATGAATTTTGTATACTTACCAGATCCAATTTTTTATCCGAAACCAAAGTTAAAAATCGATATATGTATTTGACTACTTATAGTATACACAATATAAAAAAAACATGCGTCATTGTAAATTTGTAAAATCAAAACAATCTAAAAAAGTGGGTAAGTGGGTACCGCTCTGCTGTACATTAGCCATTAGGTGCCGTGTGGATCACTATTATATATTATAGGAGGGTTAAATTTGAATCCAACGATAGATATCATTGTATACGAAAAACAATTCTGAATGGAGATGATTTGTCAGCTTAAAATATAATTTCGAATGGTTGGTGAAAAAGGTGGATTATGTTTTAATTGCCTGAATATACCAGAATTTAAGTCTTTGATAATTATTATAAGCTAAATTTATGGAAAATCTCGTATTGAATTTTCAACTCTTAGCTATTTATACGAACATTTTTATGAATTATAACTACAAAATAATTTGCAAATATTCATGGTTTTGACGAATTTATGTCAATATTTGAACTTCAAATGCTAATAAAAAAAAAATGTGTTAATGTTTTCTTATAATTTTTTAATCACTATAAGAAGAACTTATGAGAAACTTTGTATTAAATTTTCAAGTATTTCCATTGGGCCAAAAAAATTTAATCGAAACTTCAAAAAAAATTTTCAGAAAAATTGAAAATTTCAGTTGTCTATAAATAGTTAAAAAAAAAATAACGTAAAGAAAATGCGAATCTTAATAACTGGTAAAATTTTTAAGTATCTACGACTTATACTTTTTGAATAATAACAAATATTTAAAATAGTTTGAGGATAAATCGTTATCGTTACGCTGTTTCGTAAAAATTTAAAATTCAAACGCGCTTAAAATTTCTCCTATAATGATACTTCGAGTTTTGTCTATAACTACTTGAAGGAAAACTTATGGAAAACTTAGTGTTGTATTTTTAATCCTTAGTTATTAACACAAAAAATTTTATGATTTTTCAACTACAAAATTACTTGCAAATTTTCGCGTTCTCGACAGATTTCGTAAAAATTTGAACTATAAACGCTTATATAAAAAAATTGTGACTAACGATTTTTAATTTTTTTTAGCTACAATAAGAACAACTCATAAAGAACCTTGTATTAAATTTTCAACATTTTTTGATCATCCAAAATTATTCTATCAACACTTCAAAAAAAATTCTCATAAAAATCAAAAATTTCAGTGGTCTATAAATAACTCAAAAAAAGTCAAAATGTTTTGAAAATTTAACTGTATATAGATAAAATTGATATAAATATTTAGTGAAAATTTCAAGTATTTACAGTGATAAGCTTTTGAATTACAAACATATAAAAAAATCGGTTTGGTCAAAAACTGGTTTTGCGTAAAAATTCCCGTTTTTCCGTTATTATTTTTTTTTTCTCGATTTTTTTGAAAACTGTTGAGAATTTCAAAAAATGACCTCCCAAAAGTACCAACTAGATTCGCTTTCCTATCAGAAACGGGGCTGAGTTTAAAAATCGAAGCACTTTTACTGCTCCAAAACGTGGTGACACACAAAAAAAAAATTAAAAAAAAAACACTCATCATTATAAAATCAATACATTCATCACTCCGTTCAAAATCTAAAATAAGAGTAATTCCGTACTTACCACTTTACTGCAAGCTGACAAGGAGTACCTACCATAATGCAAAATTGACTGCTATTAAAAAATAGGACAACTGGGCAAGTAACTATAAAACTACACAATTGAAGGTAGGTATAGTACCAAGTTTTCAAAGCAGAAAATTGTTTAAAATCGAGGTATATGTATATATAAAATTGTATATAGTTTTGATACAAAATGCGTTCTATAAATGATTTATAACTATTCCCAACATAGGTAATAATTTATTTCATCTTGACTGTCAACTAGATTATTATTATCATTATTATATAGGTATTTGAATTATTTGAATAATAAAAGTGTGTACAAAAACAACGACTGTAGTGAACATGAAATTGTGTACCTATTATTATAGTAATATATGTAGGACTAGCTACAAAGAGAACGACGAATCATATAATAAACGCCAAACGATTTATTAGCCGCTCGATTACCATAATATTATATTGCTTATGACATTCCACAAATGTTTATCACTTTTAGGGCGAGTAATGGATATAATGCATTTTTAATATTGTTTGATAGGCTGTAGCCAATGGGTAGGTACCTCGGTAGGTATGTACTGAGTACCTAGTGGTGTACCTAACTTGTGAGATACCGCGAAAATTATTACCGAATAGTGAATGTATTGTAATAATGTGTTGCATATTTTTTCAAAAACATTTGTTTTAAGATTATCCTATTCAAATAATCAATTTGAGTTGGTTTTAGTAGGAAATTTAATAAACACTCTGTTTTTTAAGAATGTATTCTTCGAAAACATTATCATCATAATTTAATGGCATTATAATAATTGTTACCTATAATATTATTATGTCTTATTCATTATTGTTATTAGTCGTTAGAATGTTGGATAGGTAGGTAATTAGGTAGGTAAATACTATACGTCATATTATTTACAATTTATTATCCATGGCAATAATTATAGTTACGCCGACGACGGACTTTGTAAAACAATTAGACAACGACAATCGTTTTTTAAAGGACAAATTGTTCTCGATCGAACAAATGTATTTCCAGTAATATACGATTTCTTAATTTCTAGATAAAGACAGTGGCGTCATTTCGGTTTTCGGTATAAGGGGGCAAATTTTTGACCGGCCTATAAATAGGCTATAAATGGGTAAAAAAAAACCGCTCGCAACGAAATATCTATACTTATACTTTTATCAAATTACCATTTCTAGCTAACTAATTACTGAAGTCTAAAACAAATGATTAATAACAGTGCAGAATGGCTCACGGTCGATGTTTTTAGAATTTGTACTAATTTTAGATTTTAGAAATAAAACCATACGGAGATTATGATATTAGTTATTATTATTGTTGTTTCTTTTCCTTTAAAATGCACACACACACACACACACACACACATACACACATATCCAATATCCATGCATGCATGTACCCGCATACGTCTAAATATAAATATATTCCATCTAAATTAATAATTAAAAATTTATCATTACGACAATAATTTCTTTGTACACTGTATAATATTTTAAGAAAATATTATACATTTTATATAGTCATGTTTTTGGACTAATTAAATATATAATAATGGTTCAATGGCAACCACCGGACACCGGCCCATCGGGCTGCTTTTAAAATTAGACAGGGGCAAATGCCCACCTTGTCCCCCCCAAATGACGCCACTGGATAAAGAGATATAACTGTTTTAAAAAGTATATTCGATTTTGTTATACACAAATTAGCTCTATAATATCGCAATATCTATATAATATCAATGATTGCGTATTTGTGTCTTATCGCGACTCATAAGAATAAAATATTATGTACAATAATATAATATTATTATGTTATATTATAATACGTCATTTACATCATAATCACGGTATAGTCAATAATACTAATTGGAAGTTTGATTCATTGATTGTGTATCATCGTATTTTTATTTTACCTAATTATGTGTACCGTACTTTGTACTATTGTGTTTTTAATTACTGACTTTTTTGCCTAGGACTTTTTCACCTCGGACTTTTTGGGAATATACCGTAGAGCACGGTGTATATTTATGGCATAATAAATATTATTCTTATGTTATCACCATTCACCACAGCTCTAGATTATCTTGCTGTGGTTATCACTGAAGTCTGAAAGCAGTGAAAACTGAACTGATTAATCAGTACCTAACCACTATAATAGGAATTCAACGAATTATGAATTTTCACTTATAGAAAATAAGTTAGATTTTCTTATGATATATATCTTGTTAATCAGATATAATTATTGAATGCATACAATACTATAATGAACAGCAACAAAGTATTAGAATCAATACGAAAAATTTTGAATTTTTCAATCAAACGTGGTGGACATGATAGAGTTTTAGAAAAGGTATAATTAATTGCATTACATATTATTAACAGTAGTGACTTACATTCAAATAAATTATTGTATTATGTTATACTACAATATTCATTCAGTGTATTTAAATATTTTAACTCGTTAATATATTGATATTATTATAATTTTGACTGTGATAGGAGTAATAAATAAATGCATGTGAATATATTAAAGATTTAATATCTATTTTATAGGGAAATTGTATGTACTTAATAATTGGATCTATGAATAAAATAAAAGTGACACAAAATATTATGTACCTACTCATGTATATAACATATGAACATGATAACTAATAACTATTGGAAGCATTTACTAGGCAAACTAAAATACCTGTTGTACATATAAGTAAATAAACTAAGTGCATAAAGAAATTCAAAAAATATATATATATATAAATTAATTTTTCTTTTTAATTTTGAAGAGGAGGCATCATTTCATACTCTCATTCAACCTCCATAACTGTTTTTATATTTTCCATTGTATGTTTTCAACAATTTTCAGCACTAAATTAAGCTATTTTAAATTATTAATACAATTTTATGAAGAATAATTATATAATCTTAACTTGTATTTATTAACCAGTTTATAAGTGTTAGATAATACCCGACAATATCCTAATAGTAATTGATTAACTGAAATTTCTAATTTGATAAAATGCAAAAATATTAATATTAGTAAGGTATATGTAGTTTCTTTTGTGGCTTATATTTATGGCATAAGTTAAATGTTAAATAAAGTATCTATTTAAAATATTATAGTTTTAAGCCTAATAAAATAATAAATTAAAAACAAATTAAATTTTATTCTATATTTATAAAGGTGGATTTAATATCAGCTGGAAATGGTCAATTAATTGCTGAGATGGTTGTTGAAAAACAACATACTAATGTACTCGGTAACCTTCATGGAGGTTTTACAGCTACCGCTTTAGATATTTTGTCTAGTATGGCTGTATTGACTCATCCACGAGTTGTTGAAAACATTGATTCAGTACCTAATAGAGGTGTTTCAGTTGATATTCATGTTTCGTATGTATATTTTTAATGTTACAATTTATTATTTTGAATATTTTTAAAGTAAAAATATTTATAATTGAAGTTAAATATATTAATTTAAATAATTTAGGTGTTTAAATTATGAATAATAATCATAAATAATATGTGTTAATGCCTCCACAATAGGCTGTTCATTGAAGCCATCTTTTTGTGAGAGTAACAAAATATAATAGATAAAATCATAAATATTTGAAATTATTGCATTTGTTTTGATCTATATAATTTATATTTATTATCAGGTTTAAGACAATTTAAATTTATTAATCAAATTATAAATAATATTGTGTGTAATTTTTATTAATTTTATTATTATTTGTTTTTAGGTATTTAAATTCAGCAAAAATTGGTGACCGAATAGTTATTAATTCTGAAACTGTTAAACTTGGAAAAAATTTAGCATTTTTAAAAGTAACATTTTTTAGGAAAGATGATAATGTTATCTTAGCTCAAGGTACACACACTAAGTTTGTAGGATGATTTGAAATACTTGGTATATTATGTAAAATGGATGTTTGAAAAATAAATTTCATAGTTATTATTTATTAATGTGTCAAAAATGTATTTATTTTAGTTTCATAGCCAAAAATCAAAATAGTTTCTTTTTTATACTTACTGTTAGATTGTTGAGTTGTTCTATTGATTGTTATTAGATATTAATAAGATAGTTTTTACCATTAATATTATGCATTTTTTGTGTTATATCTTTTCAAATATATATATATACATATATATTTTAATTTATTGTTTTTTTTTTTGGAATAAACAAATACATTATTTTGTTGGTAATTTTAGCATTGGAAAAATTTAAGTTTTTTATAGAAAATATCCGACCTTAACAAAGTAGTATAATTTTATGAAAAAATGTTTGTAACTTCTAAATAAAATGCAGTTGTATTTTGAATTACTTAAATTTGATTACCAATTCATATAGCATTCAATAATTGATGTATATTTTTTTAGGTTTATAATAATTCTTTTTTAATTTTAGGAAAATTGTGTACTATATGTATAGTAACATAAAAATGTTAACTGATGAAATAGAATTGTAAAATCTTGTAGCTTAGCACTAGCTTTTGTTATTCCTCTACTCTGCCCAAAATATAAAAATTGGTTTCAGAAATAACCTTATAATTTCTACAGAAAACTTTTTTACTTAGGTGCTAAGCTCTAAAATTTTTAAGTTACTTAAATGCTCGGATTGCTTTATTTAATAATAAATAATACAAGTTTATACTTTATACATTAATCCTAACTTAGTCCATATATGTAATATGTATATCAAAATGTTTTAATTATTTTTATTTTTAATAGCTTTCATTTCCTTAATATACTATAATAATTTATATTTTATTGATACATATTGTCAAAATACTAAACGCATAAAAAAATCAAAGTATGAAACTTCAAACTTTATTTAATGAACTTAATTGGGAATTTTATCCATTAAACTATTAAAGTAACAACTATTATTATTATTATGCTGTATTTAACTCATAAACATAAACAATAATATTATTTAGATCATTAATATAATACATCCATGTTTGGACGTTAAATCTAATATAATGATAAACTGATAGGTAACTTACTGTTGATAATAAAAACGGACAAATATGATTATTTTAATAAAAAACCGACATTAAAAATAAACAAAATGAAAAACAGTTATATTATAAGGTTCTTGAAGCAGTATCTGATAGCCTACAATATAAAAATTGTAACTGTTTTTGAGTTACAACCATACTGATGTATAGATTTGTTTGAAAAATGCTTTTTATTTTTTCTCCTTACACTTAAGTTAATATTATAATTTTAATTATTGTGTAAATTCATCACAAAAAAAATTGTAATCTGTACTTACAGTTACAAAAAAATATTGTACAAGTTCAGAGCTATATCTTAAAAATATATACTTATTACATAAATAACAGCATATAAAGTACAAATAACTATACTTAATATGATTAATTGGCCAGTTATGATTCACTTTTCACTATAAAATTGAGCAGTTGTTCGAGATATTAAGAAAAAATTAACTAATAAATAAATAAAATAAAATCTGCAATAACATAGCAAAATAATAAAAAATATGACAATTCATATAATTTAATAATTGTTTAGAAAATTGGAAGTAATAAAATTAATTTAGGATTATAATTTATTATTGGAATACTCTGTTTCTCAATGGTCTTAATTAATTAATAGTTTTAATAATTGATGCTAGATCTTAACAAATATAATAAAATGTCTTCTATATGGTACTTCACGAGAAAAAAATTTGGTCACAGTGAAGGAATGAATTATTTAAATTTGGATTTGATATAAATAAAATCTCAGGTTTTAAATTTAGCAGAGACAAGATAAAATTGTATTTAATAAATCAAATTGTGTTATAATTAAATAAACAAATTTATATAATAACAAATATATTGAAAAAAAATATATCCAAATAAAATTTAACACATTATTCATTCATACACATGATATAACAATATACTATGTTTGTAATAAATTATGTTTCACATATTTTGATATTACGATAAGAACAATTACATATTTACATACATATTGGAATGATAATAAAACACATGTACTGTGTATCGTACAATTCAGTCCTAGATGCTGGTTCATCTGGTATCTACTAGGCTAATGTATTACAGGTCATGTTATGGTCCAAGAGCTAGCACCATGCCAAGGATCTACTCATGGAGTTTCCACTAAACTAAATTATTAATAATAATTCATAATGCAATTAGAATGGTGGTCTCTATTGATAGCAACGACAATTTAGGCTGCCACATCAACGTCAGTAGATCATCGTAGATTATAGCTATCTAATACCTATACATAATACACAAATAAATATTCTGTTTATAAAATAAAAAGTAAACCATACACACCCACACTTGGACATCATTGAGCCAGCACGACTTATGATTCATCATGACGTTTTTGGTAATTCTGATACTGCCGGTGATACTGTAGTCACTGCAGCATCTTCTCCAGGTTGTTCTTCTTCTTTATTATCATTGTTAGAATCTATGAGATGCTCTTTTGGTTGATCTTTCTCATTGTTATCTTTTACTTCCTCCTCTCCATCATTTTCTTCTTCCAATTCCAGTTCATCTTCTACACCGATTACCACAGCTTGAGGCTCTAGGAGTGATCGTCGATTGTTATGCTCACGACCTATTCGATGAGAGAGTGCACGTAAGCGTTCCTGTGTTATTAGCATTGTAAACAAACAAAAATACAGAAATAAATAATTTTATCAGGAACTATGCATCTTGGCTATACATTTAATGCACCAAGTGTTTTTATACATACAATATATATTGTAATAATTAATATAAATTATAAGGTGCACAAAAAAAAAAAAAATGTTAATAATAGTAGATAATATACATTATAATACATTAATTTATATCCAAACTAGCAATTTTCATAATAAGATTAATAAACCTCTACATTATCTGACTTAAGAATCATATATAATAGTGATCAAATTGGACATAGGGACAAAGTTTCACTACCAGATGGTTGATTCTGTGTAGATTAAGAATGGACATTACTTGACCATCTAATATCACCAATATCTATTTTAGAATAATTATTGATAGTTCAAATGAAATATAATAATTGAAATAAGCAGTCATATGTTACCTAAATTCTTTAAAAGGTAATAGATACAATTATTTCAAGTAAATTCTCAAAATAACCCAACTACCTCACTCAGACAATAATGGTATAGTAACAGCATGGCCGGATTTAGGACTAGGCTATCTAGGCTATAGCCTAGGGGCGCCACGACTTGGGGGGCGCTAAGCCGTGGATGGAGATTTTTTTTTTTTTTGTAGATACTTACTAGATAATATAATTGCTATCTGCAAATTTAATTTACCATCTACGCGAATTTATATAGTTGAACTTAAATATTAGTAATGAATAATGTTTATTATTATAATTAGTTCGCTGTTGTAAATATATATATATATATATGTGTATATTGTATATACATAATGTGATTGTGCATGGTAAATGTGGCATAACGCATAACTAACGCCGTATCAAAAGTGTGTGATATATTAATTATTTTGTACATTTTTTTATTTAATAAAATATATCAAGAAAAATTTTTTTCTGTCATAATAATAAAATGTATTTTTGTTGCCCTTCTGGCCTAGTATTTACTCAACAAAAATTTAAGACTTAATTTTTTAGGTTGACTTAAATACAATTTTAATTTAATCCATTATACCTACATTTTTGTATAACTATAAAATTGGTAAATTAATAAGGAGAGGGACTTTCAGCTCTTATTGAATAAATGATGTTCCAAGGAGTAGGGGCGTTTGGTTTAATAGCCTAGGG